>WAAB01009373.1:11720-24977 GCA_013389865.1 Piaya cayana
TCTGTTCAACCAAGCTGTTTTTTCCCCCTGCTGGCTTTTTTTTTCTGGAACATGGGGATGGCTTTCTCATGAGCTGCCATGATCTCCTTTTTGAAGAGCTCCCTGCCCTCATGGGTTACCTTGCCCATAAGTACTGTAAACGCAGTTATGAGCTGTTAGTGCAAGTTATACCTAGTAACCTAGATGACTTACTTTAAAAAATAAATCATTTATGTGTAAGGAATACTTTCTTAATACCGAGGAACCGCTAATACTAATATGAAAAAATGTATAGTGGGACAAATGCATTATATAGATTGAGAACAGTCTTCTCGTTATTTTCAGTGCCAAGAGACAAAACCACAGAGGATGTAATTTCCAGATGGACAGAAGTGTTTCTGTTTAGGAAGAAAGATATGAATTCACAGGGTGGCAGTGTCAACCAATAAAATGTTGGAAGAAAATCCTATTTATCCTCTTTTAATTCCACACAGTCCCAGATTACATGAACCACTCTCTTCAATGTTCATGGCTAATAGCTGCAGAATAGAGATCTGATACCAATGCCACTGCAGGTTAAAGGGTGGTAATTAGCTCTGAGGTAAACATAAAAACAGAGGTCAATGCAAGGTGTATAAGGAGAGTTATTGTCAATAAAAGCCCAGTGCGAATTTGTTTAAGTGCTATAACCTGAAAGCATGTCAGTCTTAACTTTCTTCATCTAAGCTCTTGTCTTTGAGAAATCCATCAAGGAAGCCTGACAGACTCATACCAAGTCTGAAGCTGTCAACTAAAGACAGCACAAATGAAAAAATAAAGCAAAGTAAAACATCCACATAAAGAATGGTGAGTTCCTCAGCTTATGTTAAAAGATATCTCTGGGAATCAACCAAAAGTCGAAATGTTCAGTGTTACTTATCTGCCAGACCATATTATCTTTGTTGATTTATTATTAAGTGCACAGCATCAGACATGCACATGTTTATTTGTAAATATTACAAAAGTTAAAAGGACTCAACTATTATCATTAGAACTTGTAAACTTATGGCATATTGGTTGGACATTTATCAACTGCTAGCCCCATTCATTGAAAATCATTCATGTGTGCATTCTTAACCTAGGGTAGATCAGCAGCCTCTGCCTGTGATCAGTTTCAAAGGTCCATGGCCCTTCAAATACAGTTTCTGAGTATGTAGAGAAAGACTCTAAGCTAAGGAGCTTGCCCCTAAGTCTTGAGAAATATTTGACCTCGCTGGTGCAGGTCAAACTGCCCATCAGAGAGTACGCTAAGGTTTGTTCCCAGTTGACATTTTGAACACAGAGCAACATTTTGGGAACAACAGGGATGTTTAAGAGCATGGACAAGATGAGCCATGCCACTCAACTCAGGGCCAGCAAACATTTTCTGGCCTAAGTTTAAGAGTCATCAAATCTAGAGACTAATGGTTACAATTTTCTTCCAAAAGACAGATTTTAACCCCAATAGGCTGAATTTTAACTTTTTGTCTGACAATTGTTGCAATGACTTATAATAGACAGGGTAAGAGAATATCATTACCACCTACATTGGAGAGAGCAGCATTTCCTTGCTCTGCAAATTCCTCGGCTGTGGGTTGCAGGGAACAAGGTGGTAGTATCCTAAACACATTCATCTTTAAATAGGTTTAAAGGGTTATGAGCCATCTTACTCAAAGTTGAATTTTAGTACCAGTGTTATACAGAGGCACTTAATCCTCTCCATGTATGGAACTGAGAGTGGAGGTATTTTTCTTTTGGACTCCAAAAACTGCCTAGCAGAGAACAGGCCTGAGCACTGCTTTACCCAGACTCTAGTCCAAAGTACTGCAAATGCATTCAATCTTTACTAAACATTGGGTTAACTTTGAATCTAATCGTTTTGGAATTCACTCATGCAAATTCACTCATAGCCAAAATATGTCAGTATTTTTTTTAAAGGCATAACATCTGTAGATGTAATGGCGGAAACAAATAACATACTTTGTGGTTTTAATTAACGCTAGCCTAATCTTGGAGACAAGCAGATATGCATTTATTTTAGATTTGTAAAAGGCATTCAGCGCATATAGTGGCATTATATACTTAACAGAAAACCAAACTTAGCATAAGGACTACCTCAAGCCTTGACCTCTTAGAAATTACATATAAGATTTACATCATGTATTGAATATGAATTTTAACACATTTGGGCTTCATTGGACCAAATAGAAAAGCTTGTTGCAGTGCTTTAATGAAGGACATGTATCAATTTCCACATACTTTCTTGAGACTAAATCATAGATTTATTTTGTCACCATGTAAGAAAGAAGCATATAAATTATGCTTCAGTGAAATTGGGCTGGCATAAGCAAAAAACAAGCTAGAGCCAGAAAATATAACTTGTTTTCTACTTGCAGTTCAAGACTACAGGCCATCAAAGTTTTCAGTCCATGGAATATCTTTCTGCATTATCTGTCTCTCTGCATTAACTATCTCTAGAGACACTTGTGAATGTGATGTATGAGCTCATAAGGTGACTGTCACAGGTCCTGTGCAGTTTAGAATCAGTGGAAATGTTGCATAAAGCAGACATAGCAAGAATTTGGCAGCCAGCTGTATGTAAATTATTCTTAAAATGAAGTTCAGAGGTGTAAAGTAGAACTAAGTCATTAGATCACATTCTCCAACTTAGTGAGTTCTCTGTTCCTGTAACTTTCAGCTCTTAGATTACTCGAAGACCAGTGCTTGTATAAGGCTAAAGAGAATCTTTTCATATAAATACAATATCTGCATGTCATTTCAGTGTAACTAAATTTAACACAACAGGGCATGTTGGCAAATACAGAGCACCAGCTGTCAGCACACAGAACTGACATGACTATTCTTTATTCAGTTAATTATCTAGGTTGGTTCATTGCTATATTGCAGTATAATTATAGTAAAAGTTATATGACTCTTTCTTTTACTGATCATTTAACTCTAAGGATGAAATCGTACTTCCAAAAGCAGAATTATTTCACTTGTATAAATTTGGAGCTGTAGGTTACAGAGAAGAGCATTGGGATTAATCTTCTCATTTTCATTTATAATTTTAATGAAAGAGGTTTGTTTGCTTTTTTTTTTCACTCTCAAGACTGTCACTTAGTTTCAAGCAAGCAGTATTATATGGAAGTGCAAATTATACCTTAGACTGCCTCCTAGACTTCTGAATACTCTGAAATACTCAGGTTCCAGGAGGAGGAGAGATTTTGTAATTTCTTTTTGAGTATAGGGTTTACACAGCTCCAGACACAGCAATCATAAAAGGGAGAAACACAAATCATTTGCCTAAGAATTTGTTCACAACTGGCACTTTATGTAACAGGCTTTTGAAATTTGCTAGGGATCAGAAAGTTTTGACTCAATAGTCAACACAACCCATGCAACTTATCCTTCTATTCCTACTGAGGAACAAGGAAAATTTCATGAGATACTCTACTAATGAAGCAAGAAAAGAGCAGGTGCTACTTCTGAACAAAAAAAGGTTTTCACAAAAGCAAGTTTTATCCTTATACTTTATATGAAGCATCCTGCGATACATGATTACCATGTGGAAAAATTAAACTGAAAGACACAGAGTTTTCTTAGATTCTTTTGGCTTTAAGAATTTATTTTGCAACTTCACATTTCTGCCATTTAATATGGATTTCAAAACTACTGTTTATATTATTTAATCTGTGAGGTACTGGGAGTAAAATAAATGGGAATATATTGTGTCATCACTTAAAAAAAGCAAAGGGCATTTTCTAAACAAAATTATGAAAAGCTGAATGCTGAATGTTCAACAGAAAGGTTATTGCTCACATCTGGTTTTACACATGCAAAGAAGTAGTATTGAGTTATGGTGAAAGCTTGTGTTTGCCCTTAATAACCTAAGAAAAGGCTTTACTCTGTACATTTGTACTGAACATCTTTCTAATGTGGCATGGCACCACACATCAAGCTTTTATCTGTTCAATTCATAACAGCAAAGTCTATTTATAGTACATTAAAATGGGCATATTTTATTTCTAATTAAGATTACTCATCTGTTCACACCCACTGTGCTTTTAATTTATCGTAGATTACTTTAAAGTGCACAGTTTAACCACAGTAGCACCAGGAATCAGATCATTATAACCAGAGCTGCACTGATCTAACTTAATCTTCTTGGGTGTTAAAAATGAGCATGTGAGACAACATTTTAGATTTAAAGTGCTTAGACTATTCTTTTTACAATATTACTTACCTTCTCTTATATTATTTCAAAACAGCTTAAAACAATGAAGCTGACACACTAGTTCGACTACCTTGACTCTAAAAAAAAGTCAACCGTTCATCCAGAATTGCACAACCTTGATTTGTATATTACAAAGAGAAAGAGTTAACTTGATGTGGCACTAATCAACAATAACACCAGAAAGAATATAAGGGCACTGCCCTTTTAAATCCCAGCTCAAGACTGAAGTTTGTTAAAATTCCTTAGAATGGTCACATTTTATTTTACACTTTCAGACACTTCAATGTCTGTGTATTTCTGTGCAAGAGAGACCCAGATCCAAGGAATATGGAAGATTAGGACTGAAGTGTCCTGTTAATGAAGTTACCTCAGGAGTGAAGGAAAATCATCTCAGAAACTGCTCCAAGCCAAGATAAAAATGTTATGTAATAGTGGAGAATTACAGATAAGAATTACTACTACTTGTGATAAACGAGAGAGATGAAGGAGTGTGAGTCTTCACATTACAAATATATTGAAGAGTTAGGTCTTCAGTGAATCACAATAACGTCTGAAGGATTCCCTCTCACAATTTTCTACTATGAAGGCATTTTCAGACTGAAACATCATGGCTGAATTATACCTTTTTAGAAGTAGACACTATTTATAGTTAAAACTTTGTTGCTCATTCAGGTATCTCCAAATTTTTCACTCAATGAAACAGGAGACTTACTTAGGTTTGTTTTCTTGGTAAGAGTTATTTTGCACCATATAGCAGAGACGTATTCATACTGGTTGCAAATGCTAGAGGCTTTTTAACTCTAGAATGCAGCAATGCAGTTCATCAATGAAAGATTTTAAAGCTAGTAAATATTTTTGTTACTGGAAAAAAATATCATCTCTGTTTCATACAAGTAGTTGAACTTATTTCATTTTCTAAGTATGTTTTTCTAAACTCAAGATAGCATCAGTATTGTTGTCACTTGGTAAGCTGCATTATGAAGCAGTTTGTCAGCAACAACTTCAGTCAGTAGAGAGAAAAGAAGTCCCAAAAGTCATTTTCCAAAGTGAAAAGTTTAGGATGTGAATACCCACTGACCTATGAGTTGCTCTGAGTATTGATATGAAAAAGTTCTTAACTGTTTAAACTGTTTCAGTGAAGTTACAATCAAAGAGCCCAGAGAAGGAAAAAGCTACTATAGTGACACTTGACTCAACCTGTAGCCCCATCAAACTGCAGTCAGCATAAAAATAACGTTCAAGGTATGACTAAAAATAAATACTGAAGAACAGGAAGAACTGTGATAAGATGATATGTAGATCTCCAGCAGTACTGAAACTTTTTATGAAGTATTAATACCAATACCAGCTTTACATATATGCATTTCAACTGAAGAAAGTCCCAACAAAGAAAGTCAGAAGGGGAAGGACCAACGTGCCTCAGTAACATGTCTCACAGGCACAGAAATAAAATTTCAGAAAGCTTTTCAAGCCAATAACAAAATCCATTGTTAGGAGTCAAATACAATAAAAGCTAAGGTATGCCACAAGGTATAGAAATGCCTTAAATACTATTGGAACACAGAGATAGAGAACTATACACAACACTGTAGCTCATGTCAAAAAATAAGATACAAGTATACATAAGCAATTTTCATTAGAAGGAGCTGCACTGTCTTTTTCTTACAGGTTTTGTGGCACTAGTTTCTTTCTGTACACAAGCTTGTTGCAGTACTGGCAATGAGGTTTTTCCTACGAAGACCAGTCAGCCTTCATTACATGTGGTAATGACAGTATCACAGAATTATTTAAGTTGGAAAAGACTTTTAACATTACCTAGTCCAACAGTAAACCTAACACTGCCAGGTTCACCACTAAATCATATCCCTATGTGGCATGTCTACATGTCTTTTAAATACCATCAGTAATGGTGACTCAATCACTTCCCTGGGCAGCCTCTGTAAACAACTCCCATCTAAAAGGTTTTCAAGTGGAAAATTCTTAGAATAGTTACTATAAAAATATGAGTCTGTTATCTTCCATGCAAACTATAGATTCAAGTGAAAAGTCATATATTTTCACAAAATTGTTTCATTGTTTCTGAAAAATAATTTTCCTGAACTGATTTTATTTTCCCCAAACTGATTTAGTTTTATAACATGATATACTTCTACACTGAACAAAAGATTTCAAATAATTACCAAAGTGTTTTTCTTATTGTAGTAAGACTGCTACCCTTGGGTTGCATATGAAATATATTTACCCTTTCTGCTTGTATTAATTTGATATAATTTGGGTTTTATTGAGCACCTTACCAAAGGTATATTAACTCCACTCTCATAATTCTTTAGATTTTTATCACCAAAATTGTTCTTGGAGATATTGAGTGACTTATGACCAAAAATTAGAAATTAGTATCAGGCTTGTTGAAACAAACAGTAGTTGTAGAATTCATAGTGTCAGCCTGTGAGAGAATTGTTGCACTACTGGAAAAATTCAAGGACTCAAATGTAGGAAGAGAAAAGGAAAAATGCTATAGGTCGTACAAAGAAAACAGCTTTGGGGAAATTAGAAAGTAAGTTGCATTTGGAATTATCTTACCCATCTGGAAATGGATAAGGAAGAATGTAAGAAGTTTTGAGGATTTCCATAGACTCATTTGTAGGGACACTGAAGGTTCAATGTACTTCAGTCAATGGGTTTTTTAATTGGAAATTGAAAATAGGCACTGATGTTTTAAATTTATCACATTGCTTTGTATTCATCAAAGGTGGTATTACGTCTCCTGAGTACTTTGCATAATTCAAATGTCACCATTTTCACAGACTGTTTTTCTGCAGCATATATGTATTTCTGGTTTTCACCTGAGGATATGAAAGATATGACAATACACAATACAAAACATAAATGTAAAGCTGGGTGTCATGTAAATGTGAATCTAACCTCAAAATCCATAGTAAGAGTGGCCATCCACTTTTTTATGCATTCAAACCCAAAGCTAACACTTATAATAAGACTCAGACTTAATAACATTTCCATTATACTAAAGCACAAAGACATTCAATAATATTCTCCAAACCCAAGAATTAATCAAGTTTGTTCTTTCAAAGTCTAGTTCTGCCAAATTTTCAACATGTGATAAACTGTGATTAACAAAGCATTCCTTTTGGAAGTTGTACACACTCTGTGACTTCTCATTAATCTATGATGAATTCTTGAATTTACTGATTTAGTCAGAATTTACTCTATATACTCAGTCTGTTCTAGTTCATAAATTATGTAATCTTTTTCTACTGTGCTTTACATTATCTCACACCATACTTATTAATATCATAAATGCATTTTCTCCACATCAATAAGGACAGATTATTTTTAAAAGTGCTTTGAGAACTAACAGGAGTTAAAACCACCCAACATTTATACACTGTGACAATACTATTTCTAGATAGAGGAACACAAAAGCAGTTCAATTCTGCAATGTATTTCTATTAAATCCGGTAATTTGAAGTATCCCTTTGACACTCAGCAAAATCAGTACACAGTGGCAAAGTTAGCATAATGAAAAAATACTTAAGTGGACTAAGATCATACTTAATTTTTTCTTAATTTACTGTAAGATTAAGGGGAATATCTTTGTGCACAAACACATATTTACCTGAGCAAACTGGTAAGTAGTTTTTTCAGCCATTGATTTTGACTATACTCAAGTTTGGCAAACGGTCATATGCCCTTATCTCCATAAAAAATGGGAAATTAAAGTTGTAGAAATGTCTTAAAATTTTCAAATGCAGAAGACTGCAAAAATACAAGCATTTCAACATTTTTTAAAAGTCTTTTTCTTATTTCAGTGTTACAGAATTCATCTGTGGTACTCATTATTGATGGAAAGTTCTGAGGACAAGGATAGAAGACAGGCTGAAGGTTTCTAAGAAAGTTGAAGCTGTCCTGAATTATAGGAATCAACTTTTAAAAATTTGGAAGGATTGCTAAACTTCAGGATAATCTGATTCTTCTCTGATTTAGCAAATCTCCAAGTAATAAAAGATAAGAAAAGAATGGATGTTGTTGTCGTACAGCTTGATCTGAAACATTAGATATTGGACATTTGGGGATTTTTTTGGTATTACACACAGGTGCTTATGCAAATAGACCTTGAGTCTGGTTCAGCACAGAGAAATAAATAAATATTTATTTTCATTTTAGATAAAACCAAACAAGTTTTTTTTTTTATATTCACTTTAATTAGCACTTGAATAGAATTTGAGACTATCTATGAACAAAGTAGGAATAGAATGACTAAGACTGTTCTATAAAATGGGGTTTTTTATTTCCTGTACTTCTATATTTCCTACACTTTTTGAGACACATATGCTTATTGCAAACATGGACATTGGAATTCAGTATATTTAACATAGCAAGCATATAAAAAAGCTTTTGGAAGGGAAGAAAGATATACAAAAGTAGCAATGCCATATTAATGAAGCAAGAGAGACATATTCAAGATTAAATTTCTTAATTAGTTTCCTTCTAATTTAGCACAATCTACTCAGATTCTTTTCAAAGTTGTGACTAAAGATATATGTTGTTACAGACTTGGTCATAAGTAAACACCTATGCTGTCTTCTGATGAGACATAAACTGTGTTATTAAACTTTTTGCTTAACTGTCAGTAATAAGCAATGATTATTGATCTTGATTTCTGAATGCTTAAGCATTTTGAAAGTACATAAATTTCAGAGTTCTGAAATGTCAGGTTCTTCCCTCTATAACTTGTGAAACTAGAAACTGAAATATGGTATTCTGAGGCTGTTTAGTCAGGAGAAAATGAGGTTACGGGAAGACATCATCAGTCTCCACAACTAACTGAAATGAAGTTACAGCAAGGTGGCTGTTGGTCTTCTCCCAGGTAACAAACCATAAGACGAGAGGAAATGCTCTCAAGTTGTGTCAGGAATATTAAGAAATATTACTTCACCAAAAAGGTTTTTAAACTGGAACAGGCTGTGCAGGAAAGTGGGTGAATTACTATCTCAAAAGGTTTTTAAAAGATGTGTAGATGTGGTGCCTAGGGACATGTTTTGGTGGTGAACTTGGAAGTGTTTGGTTTACAGTTGGACTTGATGACCTTAAAGGTATTTTCCAACCTACACTATTCCATGACTCTGTTCACTTTAGAAAGCTCTCTGTCCTGAATAGTGACTTCATTGTAAAGCACAAAGATTTGCAATTTAAACTCATTACATTAAAAAAAGTTAACATCTGGTAAGAATAAAATAAATTCATAACTCTTAACTTTGTAAAATGAAAAAATAATACTTATAGATACAGAGGCAAATACAAAATTAAAAGTGAAAGTTTAGACATTTTTCTTAGAAGCATGGTACTTTGTGACTATTTTTGAGCAGAACAATGCACAGTACTTGCAACTTATTTATTAAGCCTGTTTACAAAGGTTTGTAGTGATAGAACTAGGGGCAATGGGTATAAACTGGAGAGGGGCAGATTTAGACTAGACATAAGGAAGAATTTCTTCAGTATGAATGTGATGAGACACTGGAACAGCTTGCCCAGGGAACTTGTGTCTGCTCCATTCCTGAAAGCGTTCAAGGCCAAGCTGGATGGAGTCTTGGGCAGCCTCATCTAGTGGGAGGTGTGCCTGCCCATGGCAACGGGGCTGGAACCAGAAGCTCTTTAAGGTCCTTTCCAACCCAAGCTATTCTATGATTCTAAGATTCTATGATTCAACATGACAATAGAAAGGTGTTGCTAAAGTCAATTGTTTGTGTTGGGTTTTTTCAAACATCTTGAAATCCTGAGAGAGAAATTGATAGAGGAAACAAGGGAATCATTTAGTCTTTTCATGGCCTATGACTGCTTGTGGTATTTGTTGTTACTTTTTTTAATATGTGGATGTTTCCTTCTTAGTTCTAGAGTTGCTGTTGTAGCTGTGGGGAACTCAAAGAAACTGCAAGAAGCAGGCAGTGGTCAGCACGAAGTCATTCCTAGGTAGTCTCTGAGCTGCTATCCATGAAAAAAAGATGAGGTTTCTTGATAAAGTATATGATCTACTAATTTAAGAAGAGTAATCTTAAACCCCCGAAATTTGTATCCTTCTCTCATAATTATTTTAATGTTAAACCCAGGTGATATGAAGGTTTTTGAAACTCTTAATTTTACTCTCCTATATTTTTTCCAAATTAAGTATAATTAATGGTTCTAAAGCAAAATAATGTTAAACTCCTGACTAATACTAAGGTATTAGAGACATCAAATAATTCACTAATAATTTGATATTCAATTTTTCTTTTTTCTGGAACAATTAATGTAAAATTTTCTTTTTCTGTAAGATATATATTTTCCTCTTCCAGTGTCTGACAAAAACAGTGGTTTAATTTTTCATATCAGTTTACAGACTGATTTAACTTCCATGCCTGCATATGGGAGGCTCATTGGAATTTACACTGAAATCACACAGTGGCAAACAGGAACTTTCACTTTTGATCTCCTTCTATGAATAGTATTAGCAATCAACTAATGTCTCCAATCATTAAGCACATTTATAATGAGTTAGAAAAAAGCAAACACATGCACATATGCACCTATATGCTAAGACGGGGGGTGGTGGTGAATTGTTTAGATAGTTTTAGGAGGCTAAAGGAACAAATTACAATTTTAGATCTTTTAAAAGTTATGTTGTAAACTTCAAATAACTTCTGGTGGGTAAGAAGAATCCCAGTAAGTGCCTTTAAAATGACTTATAGAGTAGTACTGTGTAGTCGATATCATAGGGCACAGAAATAATAAACAAGCAAAAATCTCCAAAAAATCATGCAAAATAAGTAAATTCTACCTGTGTGAATGTGTCCCAGAATCACACTACCTGTTATACCAAATTAGTAGACTGTGATAAATAGAAAATCAAGTTTGACACCATCTACTGTGCATTACTTCAATCAATGTAAGTTTATTGCTGTAGAAAATAATCAGGAAAAAAAATTGATCCCCAGAGTGGTATCAAAATGAAAAACATTTTAATATTCTTAATTCTAGGATACTACTTATAAGCAAAGCTAACAGATTAGTAAAACACAGTCAGTCGGTACTTTCTTACTCAGAAGCAACAGATACATTAAAGTGTAATGTTGCTGCATCATTGCTATCATTTCCTCCATTAGCTTCAAGAATTTTATTTCCTCTCATTCAGCTGTGGAAATTGTTCATCTTGCTTAACGCAGAAATATAGTGAGTTTAGTGCCTGGCTTTAGAAAGTGCTTGGAACTACAAGAATTAATATAAATGGAAATACTCAGTATACTCTAGTAATTATACTTAAAATATGGGAACAGATTTCCTTAGTTCTGCCTTGTTCATGGTACCTTCAAACCACATCTTTCCCTCAAGGCAAAATTTAATACTTCCAATGAATAGTGTCTGTAATTCGGTGAAAAGAATAATTCTATTTTATTCCAGCTCCACGTCATATTTTTGGAAAAAATAATTCCCTCAGAAGGGCATGACTAGTATAAAATCATTGAATTATAAAGCTAGATTTCTTTTTGTAGTTTACTACTGAATGTGAGAACACAGTTTCAAAATCAATTCTTTATTTCACAGGCAAGAAGTCCTTGATAATCAACAACAAATTATCAGAGATTGTGCAACTCTTGTAAGAAATATATCAGTTTGTAAGACTGAATTAATTCTCAATTCTTACTTTAATTCTCACTAAATAACAAAGGCAATTATTTGACTTTTCAAAATTACTAAAATTCACTGCTTTCTAATGGGAAATAATTCAATCATTATGCAAGAGACTATTATCATTAGAGGTCAAAACATATGTAATCCTTTGGCTAACTGATATTTTTCCAATTTTTAGTTAACTGAAGTTTTCATTCCAATGTGTTTCCTGCCCTACTAGAAGCAAATTAATGAAATTTTCAAAACTCATCTTAACATGATGGTAGAAATGACAGGAGGAAGAAACAGGGAATGTACTTTAACTATTCATGGTAATAAAGTGACGTAAAGGTAAGGGAGGATCAGGGCTACCACATAGCTTGTTTTTCAGGAATTTGTTCTTATGGTGTAGACTTTTCAGAATAAAAAAAAAAAAGGGAACAGCATATCCAAAAAAAGTCCTAGAATTTTTTAAAATCAGTAGTAAAATATTAGTTTAGATGAATTCCAATATAGATCTGAATAAACCTTTGCGAGTACAATCATGATTACTTAATTTAACTTAATTTAATGAACCTTTACATGACTTTTTTTCACTGATTTAAGATGTACTGAAATTGAACAATTGACTGAAACATGTTTTGGGTTTGACTATGCTAGCATAAATAAAGCTTTAGAGACTTCAGCATGAAATTTATGAAATCATTATAAAGAATAAAATCCTTTACATTTTCTGCTGTCTTTCCCCATTTGATATTTTGATGCCATTTTTGTGCAAAGCTGGGATGCTAGGAAGTTATTAATCATCTTCTTTTTATTTTTACATATTTAATTACCTTAGCTGAGAGTTCCAGATGGTGAAAAGTAAAATTCTTTATAATAAGATGCAAATGTTTAAGCACCTAAAAAATTTAATATCATCTATAATTTGTTGTTCAAATGCATAACACATTTAAGTTCCACCATATTATTTTCCAATTTATGTAGCTTTCAGAATCTTTTTGAATTCTGAATACATCCTTTAGCACTCTGTGAGGCAGCAATTGTTTATGGACAAAATATTCATAATTAATGTTCTGTAGAGTTCTTTGTAGGGCTGTAGAGCTTCAGATTGTCTTTAGCCTCTAATCAAGAAGATGGAAAATTGAAGGTCTGTGAGTTGTTTAACTTGGGCTCCTCCATTGGCAGGTGACTCCCTTGTGGCTTCTCATTCAGAAAAAAATTAAGCTCTGTCTTTAAATCAGTTATATTGTTTTCTCTGGTTCTCCTTTCCAAACATGAGAATGCCCCATGCCAACATTCTTATGGGCTAAATTCAATCTTAGACATTTATCTCCATTTATTCTATGTTGCAAAACAAAAGC
>WAAB01009381.1:0-92226 GCA_013389865.1 Piaya cayana
CTTTGCTCTCTAAATGATACCAGCCTTTCCGCAGTATGAACTGTAGCTACATAACGTGTGGCCACTGCGTACATCCATCCATTCAGAGCATCACAGGAGAGCAGCAGAGCGCTCATTTTGGGGTGTTGCTTCAGTAGCCAAGGTGTAGCATGGAAGATGCTCTTCTGCAGCTATCGCTGCTGGCTTTGGAAGGAGGGTTAAGCCGGAGGTGCCAGGGTGGTGAGCGGGGATAATCCCAGCGCACCGTCCTCCACAAATTACTCTGTGTGACTGCTGTGTACTCGTGCTGTTGCCACACTGCTGCCAGAGCTGGTGGCTGCAGCCCAGCACGGGAAGAGCAGGGCACCCTTCCCTGAGCTGGCACTAAGCTGTGGGGCTGGTCAATGGCAGAGGGAACAGCAGCCAGCGCTGCTGAGAGCATTTTGCTGGGAACATGTAATGATCAACCGCAACTTCATCAGCCTTCTCACATGTTCCACATGAATATTACCAGATATTCCCCTGTGTAGTGTGAGCTGCAACAGGCCGTGTCCCTAAAGAAGGGATTTTTCAGTGCATTTTTACTGAGAAACAAACCCTAATGCCCAGGGTGAGGCTAGATGAAAGATGAGAGCTTTGCACAGACCAGATAGCAGTGGAGGTGGTGGCAGGAGTTAAAGTCAGCAGAAGCCATGGAAAGTCAGAGGAAAAAAGTTTCCAAATGAGATGCATCACCCAGAGTAGTTGGAAAGCACAGAGTGGCAGCTGGCAGGATTTCTGGCTAACCTGCCACAGGCACTTACCCCTCTCCGTGGTAGGAGTCAGCATCCTCTTTCCCTAAGCAGCGCTGAACAAGAGCCAAGTGGTGTGGTTGTATTCCTCACCTGGCTGGAGCAGGACACTGGGGAAGTGTGGCTGGGGAGAGGCAGCAGAACATCAGGGATTGTAAGCACACACCATGGAACCAGAAAGGGTCATGAGGGCATGGTTGGACTCCCTGGGGCAGCATCCCACAGCTCCCCCAGGCATTTCCAGCAGCAGTGTTCAACTCCCCCTTATTTACCAGCTGGCTGAGTGAGCAAGTCCTCCCCTCATTGAATTCAGGCCTTGTGGGGACGATGTGGCAAGGCCCTACTAGGGTCTTCTGGCCTAGACCTTGTGCTTCTGGGAAGCTGGGCTGCATCCCTGCTGTGCTGGGTGACCCTTGCCTAATGCCACAGGATACTGTGACCTGTGCCTCCTCTGGCATCTACAAAGAATCTCCTTGCCAAATGAACTCTTTTCATAGACTTTATGCCCCAGGGACATGGGGGGTGGTTGTCAGATGGTCTCCTGCCACAGGACCTGAGCAGCTCCCAGGATGGGAAGATGGTTCACCTTGTTGACAGCATCGGGCCAGTTCTGGGTTTCCAGACAGAAAGCCGAGTGCTTGGGGTACACGGCAGCATCTTTGCCCTTCAGGGAGCCGTCCAGGTTGTTGCCGGTGTAAAACTGGATGCCAGGCTGGGTGGTGTGAACCTCCATGGTCCTGCCAGTGGGCGGGTGGCGAACCCTGGGGAGATGCCAGTGAAGGATGCCAAAGTGCTGGCCCAATGGGCATCCCGGGGTGGGGGACCCACCACTATTCCAGCATACCTGGCCACAAGGCGTCGAGCGTGCACCTGCTGCAAGCAGAAGTTGTGGTCAAAGCCATCCAGGTGAAACTTTTGTAAGTGCTTCCCCAGCTCTACAGGCTGCCGGAGATCAAAGCCGGTGCCCTGCACGGCAGCCACCTCCCCTAGACAAGGAGAACATATAAGAAACCAAAACTTATACATAAGATTTATACACACACACACACACACAGAGTCTCTCTAAGTAAATTAATCCTCCCAGATCTCTGAAAAAGCATCCATGAAGCAGCCATGAAGGTGTCCCACCTGCTGGGGTGGTGAATATGGGCTGTATGCTTGGATCAGTCCCGTCCTGCCTCAGGGCATTGTTTCAGAAAAAAAAGTATAAATCCATTAAACCAACATTTTCTCTCAAGTATTTTTTTAAGGCCTGATTTTTTTAAGGCATGCAGCATCCCTTGATCAAGATTTTGCAGTGAGAACAACCCCATGACATACTAAAGACAGTCCAAAACACAGCCATCCCAGCCCAAAGGCAAGAGGTTTTGCACTGGGAGAGGTGAGAGAGGAAGGGCAGGGGAGGGGATTTTCCTTTAAGTCACATTTTACTACCCTCCTCTAAAGGGAGAGGCTTCCAAGGCTCAGTGGACATCTGCCAGTGTTGGGGATGGTGGTGCACAGGCATCCCAGCTCTGCTGTTGGCCCTGTGCGCTGGGCTCTGCTTGTTGCAGTCGTGCATCAGCTCAGCTGTGGCTCTGCACAGGTTTTGCCCTGCAAACCTTGAAAAACAGAAGTCTCCACCTGACAAACAGCACATTTCTGTGGCTTTTGATCCTATCTAAAAGGAGCACATTTACTGAATTCAGCTGTGAGGCAGAAAAGCACCTTGAAAAAAAAGGGTTTGATTTAGGCGCTTAGTTACTCAAATCTCAACATCACCACAAGGCTAAGACTGTACACAGTCTTGGCAGCTTCAAAGGCAACGTTTACCCAAAACACCAAGAGGGAACTGCAAAAAGCAGGGGCAGCAAGCTGGCCACAATTAAGTGAGACATCTACATGGTGAAAGCAGTGGGGAGGAGGGCTCTCCTCTGCTTGAGCCCAGGCATGGCACAGTGACCAAAGCAAAAGCTGACAGGACTAGGAGAACTGCTTCTCCTGGGGCAAGCTCATGTGTGCACACGCAGTGGTTTCCATTCATGAACACAGATGTAACTCTGTTTTTAGCAGACACATGAACCAAAAAGCTTTCGTGACATTTTTGTTTGCTTCTTAAAGCCTCTCTTCCTTTTCCACTTGAAGTGAGAAGATGCACTCAGCAAAGCAGCCCTGCGAGAGCATCACGGAAGCCAAACCTGCCTCTTCCAGCACAGCTCAGCAAGCCTACACTTACCAGAAACTGCCCCAAGAGCTCATGCAGCCCTCAGGTATACATCCCGCACCGTACGCAGTTTCTCTTCTGTTGATGCTAGCTGCACACAGGAGCACAGCCTTCCTGGCATTTGTGCCCTAGATTGGCTGCATCTATTTCAGATCTTTCAAAAAATTAAATTGAACACAGCATTTTTTATAATTTTAAAAATTAAAACAAATAAAACTTGGTGTTAGATTCACCTTGCAATTAGATAAACTCTTAACTTCAACTCAGCAGAATCACTTAAGCTACATGAAAAGAGTGTGTTGGAGCAGTGTAGCAGGAGGGTTGGAGTCGAGCCTCCCAAAGCAAGGTATCTCCTATCAAGTAGTGGGACCATTGTTGAACACCTGCAAGAAAGCTGGGGAGGGACTTTTTACAAAGGCTTGTAGTGATAGGACTAGGGGAAATGGGTATAAACTGGAGAGGGGCAGATTAGATATAAGGAGGAATTTCTTCACCATGAGAGCAGTGAGGCACTGGCACAGGTTGCCCAGGGAATCTGTGGCTGCCCCATCCCTGGAGGTGTTCAAGGCCAGGTTGGATGGGGCCTTGGGCAGCCTGATCTAGTGGGACATGTCCCTGCCCGTGGCAGAGGGGTTGGAGCTAGATGACATTTATGATTCTATGATTACATGCTCAGCACTGGCTCGCCAGTGTGTACAAGGACTGTTCCCTGCCCCAGCTTGCTCAGGTTATTTAACTTAGTGGCTTGATCTAGAACTAGAAAAGCCCTGTTTTTACCTACTAAATTAAGACTGACTGGAAGAGGCTGCCAGCTTGCTTCTCTTTGCTGAGGCTGGAGGCAGCAGCAATACCACTTTTGTTTAATTAACCTGCTTAGCATGCAAAACATGTTGTTCTCCTTAACTGACTTTTGTATTTTAGCCAGGCATGGCCCTAAAGACAGGAAAGAAAAGTGCTGGGGTTTGTGTCTTCAGTCTCCAAGACAGTAGCACCAGCTCTCCCATTCCAATGAGGGGACTGATGGATCAGCTCTTGCAGGGGAGGATGATGCTGGGCTCCCAAGAACCAGAGATTCCAGCAGCTCTAATGGCCAGCACCAGGAGTTGCCCTCCAGATCAGGGAGTCTGGCTGTGTTCACATGTGCATTTATCACCAGCAGCCCTGCACCTGGAGCATGATGCTTGCATCTCCTACATTTTACTGAGTCTTAAGAAACAAATTCTTCAGCTTTCTGTGGACTTTGAGCATGGTCTGATCTCATGGAAACAAGATCTGTGGAATTAAGACCTTGACATCATGTGGCAAATCCTAGTAGAGAAATATGATGAAGTCAAAGACTGCTGGAGGAAGCAAAGCAGGCAAATTCCATGCCAATCCCAGCTCTCAAAGTCTGGGGCTGGTGCTGGAGCATGTTAGCAGCACCTGGCTCTGCTGTCGTGGGACTGCACTCGCGAGTGAGGGCCCTGCTGCGCCTGGGGTCCCTTGGGTCCTGATGTGTCCCCGCTTGCTGGGCAGTACTGTTCCCAACAACCACAAACACTCATCTGGGAAACGATCTCCACCACGTGTCACGCACCAGTAGGGATCTTGGTGTCATCCACAGGCAGGTAGGAATCTGCTTCAATAGAAACCTCATGGTCGTAGATATCCCGTGAGCCCTGCAAAAGGATGGGAAATACTGGAATTCCTGCTGCAGCCTTTCCACCATGTGGGCAGCCCTAAACCCACCCAGGAAATGACTGTCCACCTTTGTGCTACACGTGCATCGTAGTAGGTAGTGCCTGGGGACCTCCTGGCCATCACCCTGCTTTGACCACAGACACAGGAGGGAAGAACCAGCACAGGCAAAAACCTGTGTGGGACCTGGGAGCTGTAAGTCACACAAGGCTGAGGCTTATCAGTCTGAACTTGTAGCTCACCGGCTACCACCATCCTGCAGATCAACTAGCCAGAACATGCTGGTTGCTGAGCTCAGTGTTAGGCAGCAGTGGAAGGAAGCAAGTATGGGGAAGTGCAACCCATTCTCTGGGCTTATCTGCGGTGCTGGGAGTTGCGCTCCACTTCCTCCTCTGCAGCCTCAGTGATGCTGGCAGAGGACCTGCTGGGCCAGAAAGGGAACAGGATCAAAGCTGAGCCTGCATGTCACTGTCTAATCTGAGTAGCAATTTCATGCCCAAAGGTCTCTTTTTCCTCTGGGAACATGCCTGAGCCGCAGACTGCAGATGTCAATATCACTGCACCACTGGAAGTGCAAAGGCAGAATGAATTAACAGTTGCAGAGCCTTTTCCTGGGCAGCAGTCTGAGCAGGCCTCCTGCAAGAAGCAGCTGGGGTCACTCTTACTAGCACTTTAAGGGTCTCATGGCCAGGTGTGACACTCATATTTCTCTGCCTTAGCAACATTTTATTTCCCAGATCCTTTTATTCCAAGCCCAGTAAGACTAAAATGCAGCTGTCCAACTAGTTAGCAGGACCCTGGGCTGGTGTGTGGGAGCTCTCTGCACCCAGTTACTGCCCCACTCTGCCACCTTGGCCTGCTCACAACCCCTTTCTGTGATGTTTCTCCTCCCCATTTTGCCCTGATTTGGGTGCTGTGCTGACTCTGACCTCAGCTGCACCATCCACGGAAGGGTTCAGTGTGTTGTCTCAGAAGTGCCATCAGAAGACAGCTAAGAAATGCCAGTTCATCCTCAGAGCATGCCAGTTCTGCCCCTCCCCTGTGATCTTCTTGAGAGACCAGGAGAGACTGAAACTCCTCAGTTTCACACAGAAGGAGAGTTAATATTCATGATGTAATGTCTCTGTTAACAATGCACTAAGATAACTTATCCTCAGTTGAGGATCGTGTTATTCAGCCCTGTCTCAAACCATATGCTGCATGCAGCCCATGATGTGTCCCCAGAACCAACCAGCATGTTGGTCCCAATGATCCAATGGAAAGCCCATGGACCATCCGATGGATCTCCAGGCTTTCTTGCCCTCCACAGTGTCCCTCCACAGGGTTCATCTCCCCATGCTTACCTGCCCTGCGAGGTTGAAGTATGCATGGTTTGTCAGGCTGATGGGTGTCATCTTGTTGGTCTGCGCACGATAGTTGATGGTCAGCTCCCTGCCACTGAGCGTGTAGGTCACCCAGACTTTCAGGTCACCAGGATAACCTTCCTCACCATCAGGGCTCAATCGGAAGAAGCAGACACCATTTGGGAGGACCTGGGGGCTCCAGAGAACCTACAAGGAGCATGCAATTGGTGGGACAGTCATGGGAAATATGGTGCCCTTCGCTTTGGTCCTAGGCTGCCTTAGGGACAATAAGCAAGGAATGATGCACTGAAACAAAGATTTTTTCAATCATCTTTCCTGCTCTTACTTCTAGAAGGGGGCAGGGAGGAAGCCCACATAATCCTTTTCTCCCTATGAAGGACTAAGGAAAAATGCCCTCTTGGAAAGCAGGAGAAAACACAAGCACCAGCCTGCTCTTGGCCAGCCAGGTCCAGCTGCAGGTAACAGGTTTTCAAATGTGCATCCAAAGGAATGAGGCAGTTTGCTCTGATGGAGGTTTGTCCTAGCCTGTGTTACTCCATGCCTAAGAGTGTTTACACCTTTGACTTTTGCCCTGTAGCTGCACTTTTTCCCTCTCCTATGGATCTCCTGGTGTGAAATGTCATCTCAACAAACTGATGCCCTTCCCTCAGGTAACTGGGGGCTGCCTCCTGGGACAACATAAATACACAATGAGAGCTCCTGCTTAGGGGCTGGGGTTGGATTAAATAGTGCCAAATGGATTCCCAGATACATCCACATGTCAGTGCTGATCCAGAGAAATGGGACCTCTCCTTTTTTTGCCTCTGCCAAAGATCATGGTTCTGCTTGGAGTCGAACCTGCTAGTGAGGGGAGCAAGTCAGCACACTGTAGTTTTAGCTGCCTAGACAGGCTGTTTGACCCTGGCCATGGACCTGATGCTAAGCAGATGATTCAGCCCCTTGCAGGACGGATGAGCAGTGAGAGGCAAGGTGTCTAGTCTCTGGAGTTTTGCATCTACTTGTGAAATAGTTAGTATTAATAGTTAACCAAAGAGGGGAGATCTAGGGGACAGGGACAGGTAACACTTTTGAGATGACCCGTTTCATGTCTGGTGCAGAGATTACAAACTTGGGGCACTTTTCATCAAGCATCATTTTCATCAAGCATGGAAACTGATGGTGCCAGATGTGATAACTATGCTGCACCAAGTGTAGTTCTATTGTGGCTCCCACTGCTGTGGGACTGATTTTAAATGTGAGTTTCTATTTAATTTCTTCAAAGAAAAAGCTGTTGAGACCAGTAAGCATACAGGTATCACTATTTTTTGAAGCTAAGAAGGTTATTTTCTGAAGTCCTCCTGCAGCATGGTCAGATATTGCAGCCACATAAGCACGGTGGCAAGCTTGCTTGTTATCAGACCACACGTTGACTGACCACAACACTGAGGTCTGCAAGATACGGAAAAAAACAAGAAGATGGCCAAGACAGTCACACCCAAGAGCCATCATGTCTTGTTTTTGTTAGGGCTGAGCACAGAACTCTGCACAGTGATTGTTGCCTGAATGGAAGGGTCCAGAGCAGGCACCTACGTGTGCTACATGGGTCAGAGGCACAAAGACCTGGCTGGGAGGTGTCACTGCCTTGTCCCACCAAGCTGGTGGGAAGAGACAGGAGAAAAGACCACATCCCTCATCTGCAAAAGACAGCCTGGAAGGCTCCTGTGCAAAGGAGCACATGTTCTCAGCTCCAGCTTATAGTGAGTCAGGGCACATAGAGAAACTTTAAACCGAATTGTCGGCATTGGGGATAAAACAGCTAAGTAACCCCACTACTCTTTTTCCTAAGGCTGCTGAGCAGTGTTTGATCCTAATTTGATGCCAGCTCATACTGCACTAACCAGCTTTTTTCCAGACACTTTGACTTTTGCCCCGTCAGCCCAGATGTCTTTGCACAAAACAAAACATTAACCCAGGAAAGCAGCTGCACGAGCACATTCACATGAATTCCTCCAGGGAAAGGGTGATTCATCTACTTGCTGGTTACAAATACATTTGATCTGACAAAGCCCAAGGCTTCAGGAAAGCAGAGACTTCTGGGCCCACTATGCTATCAGCAGGGTTATCAGCAAGACTTTCATACTCTGCTGCTCTTACCACTTGTAACACATGGACAGTATCTGGACTTCAGCAGTAGCTCTTGGCAGAAGACAGGAAAGGCTGAGTGCCCTGGGGCTAAGGAAAGGTTATTTTATCTCACGAGGGCAGAGGGAAGGGCTGGGGAGGGATCACAGTGCTGCTGGGGCATTTTGCAGGCCTGATCTAGTCACCCGCTGCTGTGAATCAGCGCAACAGCCCGTGGTTTGCTGTCGCTAAGATGAAAATGACACCAAAGGCAGTAGTGCAATAACCACACTGAACCCACAGCACCACCCTGCTCTCCCTGTACTTGGGAGTGCTGCCAAAAGCAAGGATTCAGTTTCTTCTGAATTCTGACTCTGGGAGGGGCAATGAGCTGATAACAGACTTGAAACTGCAAGCACAAATGAGTCTGGGTGGATTGCTGTTCCCCAGGAAACTTTCTCTGGGCTCTGGGACAGCTACAGCACCCACTCTGGAGCAGTGTAACTGGTACCTTAAAAGCCTCCATCATGCTTGAGCCCGGGTCCTCACCACTGTGTCCCCACCCAGGCTCTGTAGAAACAGCACTTTAGCTTTGGACAAGCCAGGCAGAACTGGGCTCACGAGGCCTCAGGGCTGCAAGAATGCAGGGGAAGCAAAGCAGTGACCTGTGGCATACAAGGATGACACAAGTGGGACCTGCTAACCCACCCTGGCACAGACAAGCCCACCCAGCAGCTCACAGTGTCTCACTTTTCCCCATTCCTGAACTCACAGCAGTTTATGGGAGATAATTCAAGAGCTACCAGAAGACTCTACAGGGTTGGGAGCTAATGCTTCATATCCTCAACTCCACGGGCTCTGTGTCAGAGGACATCGGGACCCACCAGACTAATTTTCACCTTGTCAAATCCCCTGGCTCCTCCATGCAGGCTGTTGGGCCCATTGTTGAGGAACAGTTGATATTCCTTCCCATCCATGGTAAACCTCCCCTTTGCAATCCTGTTGGCAACACGCCCCACGACAGCGCCGAAGAAGGGATGCTTCCTTGTGTAACCTGGCCGGGAAAAAAGAGCACATTGTTAAATGGAAGGACTGGGACAGGATGGGTGGAGCTCAGCATTGTCTCTCTCTGCCTCCACCTAGTACTGAACAGGTGACCACAGTCCTGGTGTTTCACAGGACATACAGCTCACTAGTCATGTGTATCTTTGATTGAAACAGCCTAATGGGATCTTGTCTTCTTTGCAGACTGCCTGTTAGAGGAGCACTGCAACCTGGCGCCACTAGGGTTCCTGTTCCCCATCAGCAAGAGCTGTATTTACTTGGGTCATGATTTGCAGACCATGCAGCATGCCAGTAAATCAGAAAATGCTGATTAAATCGACTGATTGATTATATTTAAAAGGGAAAAAAAACCAAAACCAAAAAAGAAAAAGGAAACAGATTTAGACCCACCTTCCAAAGTGTCAAAGCCTAGGACAATATCTGAAAACTTTCCATCCCTGTCTTTTGTCTCCAGAGTAGTGATTATGCACCCTAAGGATAGTATCTCTACTTTCACACTGTCTGACTTTAACCTGAACTTTTCCACCACTGCTCCCCCTTCCTCCTGGGGCATCTGCCCGAACACCTCTCTCTCAACTTCTGTCATTGCTCTCCGAGTCCTGGTCCCTCGTCCTGCTGGCAGGAGCTGTGGTCCTGCCCCAGAAGGACGCTCAGGAGGAAGCGATGGTGGCCAGGAGCAGAGCAAACGCAGAGAGCAGTCATAAAAATCACATGATTGCCTTACAGTGCTGGGAGGAGTTACACCGTCAGCCCAGCTCGGCTGGATGCCAGGCCAGCAAGCAGCAGGATCACCGCCAAGGGATGCAGCCGGCGTGGAGAGGAGCTGTGGGCTTTCCCCTGAGGGCAGTGACCCTCTGTGTCCAGCTGGCTGGAGGTGGCAGGGGAGAGAGGGAGTGATGCTGAAAAGAGGGAGCAAAGCTGCATGTGCCAGTCTGCATATTCAGTCTTTCAGAGGACGGAGCATCACCACCATCAGCTCTCATCCCTCCCTTTCATTACATTGCCACAGCTGCTGGGGCCCTTGCGAATTATGATATGACAAAATGCTGTTTTCTCCCTTTATGCCGTCCCAGCCTCTCTACAAGAGGGACAAGACAGGTCTGGTGCCTGCTGACAGAGATGTAAATGCTCAGGGCATTTGCTGGCCAGGTGTTATTCTCAAAGTCATGTTCATGTGGCCTTGACCCAGACCCATTTAAAAATCACTGTCTTTTGAAATACCAACTTCTATCTGTCTCAGGTCTTTGCAGGCAACATTTAAGTAATGTTTGTGAAAATTTTTGACATCTCTCAGCAAGGCTCAAATGCAAGGTGAAAGAACTACACTACTATTTCATATTGTTATATATTTATGAGGGCCCATTTTCAGAATTTGTTCAAAGAACCAATAATTCAAGAGCTGCTACCAAAAGCCCTCAACCAATCAACCAGTGGTTGCTAAATATTCATTTCCAACACAGCAACTACCTTTAGACAATACAAATTCCAAGCAGCCACAGAGGAATACCTCCAACCTGTGGCTGAGCAGAGGTGGTTTTGAAACCTGCACTTCTTTGTTGGCAATAGCCTCATGTCTGTGGTGCAACACAAGTGGCTGTTTCCTTCCTTACCTTCACTACTAATGCTCTCTCTCTGAAAACGACATTGCAAGTAAACATTCTTGCAAGTAAACAGATGGGGTCTGTTGGAGCTGGCTGCTGACAGATGCAGAAAAGAACACAGACAGGAACGCAGACGTCCCTTGTTACACCCTCCAGCATTAAATGGCTGCAATTAAACCCCCTTTTCCCAATAAACTTTGTGTAAGTCTAAGGGGATGAGCTGGCACTAAAGCCTGCATGGAGTTTCCATTGGTGCACAGAACAAAAGGGGAGACATTTCTCCGCACCATTCTGTTACCTGTTTATTGAATGTATCTGTAGCTCTGCTGGGTACATTCCAGCACACAGGCTTAAAAGGGAGCCTGCACCTTTTTTGCTTCATCTCTTCAGGGGCAAATATACTGAGCCATTGATTAGGTTATTTTAGGGTCGTGGCATGGCACAATTGCTTGCTGTTATTCTGGCAGTCATTTATCACAAGCCAGTTACACATGTTTTATAAAGCTCTTCAAAAAACCAGCTTCCCAAGAACAATTTACACAGCATGTTTCAGATGTGCCTTTGTGCACAAGTTGCTTGTGTCTCAGTAGCAGCCAAAAAGCCATTTGGATGTGTTGGTTGCTATAGTAATTACTTTCCTTGGGAGCTAAAATAATAGTTTACAGCTCCTGCAGCTTGTTGTTGTGTAGGTTGCCTTGAACCAGAGACACTTCCATTTTGTTTTGGAGGGGGCTGAGGTCTATGTTCTCATGTATGCAGAGACAGACTTTCCTTTCTATGTTCGTGCAGCTAATTTTGAATTTAACCTTTGTAGAGGATGTGTCACAGGTCTGAAGTTCGAAAATAAAAGCAGCATATGAAATGGTAGGACAGCCTTGCACCTGAGGTTTCCGATGGGTGTGAAGATTTGGATTTGGTTTCCTTTTCTGTTACTGAAAACCAGTAGGAAAGGGACTAAAGGTCATGCTGACACTGATTGTCAGTGCTGAGTGCCCTACAAGCAGTGGGTGGGGGGCTCACAGGGCTTCCAAAAGTGCCTAAGCAAGTCAATAAGGAACAGAACAAGGAGGACAGCACTGCTTCATTCAAATTTTTTTTAACAGGTGACAGCACTGATGAACTAACAGACGCATGGTCCTGCAGATCTGCAAAGGGTAAAAGGTTTCACTGTGGACAAACCAGCCTTTCAGAGCACTTCCACAGATGGCAGATGCCAACTTCCCCCTCTATCTGCACGCATAGAACATTTCTGAGGGACATTTTAAATGGCAGTCATGTGGGCTGTGGCACTTCTGCATCACAGGGCATTGCACAAAAGCATTTCCCAGCAGCAGGACAGCCACATGGTCTGCATGGTCATCAAGGAGGCACCAAGTGAGAAGGTCTGTAAGTTGTTTTGGGCTTCTAGCCTAATCAGATTTATGTGCAGTTTGCAGGAAGGTAGGCTGGCACAGTGTGGCACCTCTGGATTCTGCCAAGGAAGCAGAAGAGGTAGGGGCAAGAGGCACAAGAAATCATCAGACTCATCACCCTCCTGCATCAAGAAGCAGCTGCATGGCCACTGGAGCTCTGACTTATGACTCACAAGGGTTGACCTACATAGGATCCCAGCACCACTAACAAGTACCAGTTTGGTTTTGCAGACAGAGACCAGCAAAGATCTCAGAGAAGGAGCAGGAGGAGCTAGGATGAAAAGATAGAGAGAAAACACACACAGTAAGCATTTTGCCTCTCAGTGTTGTCCTAAAAACTTTACTCTCAGATGTGTACACGGCTGGCAACTGTCAGGAAGATGCCAAAGGGAGATAAAAGAATTGCATCATCTGCTAAAGGCTGCAAACACAAACAGTTCCTTTTTGAGTAACAGCAACAAGAAAAGATGCAGGGAGGGAGGGTGTTTGAGGAAACCACAGGACAAAACTGGGCCTTCAGACTTGCAAGTGTTGTGCTTGGTTTGCACACAGCAGGTGGTAAAAACTAGTTTCACCCAGGTAGATGTGCAGATCCCCTCCCAGCGTAGGCATAGCATGCACACAGGTTTTGTGCCTACACAGCTGAAGTGTAATGCTTTACCAAGAGAGTGAAAGCAGCCAAGCGGGGAGATACATGAGCAAGTCCAGAGAAGAGCAATGAAGCTGGTGAAGGTGCCAGAGAACAGGCCTTATGAGGAACAACTGAGAGAGCTGGGGCTGTTTAGCCTGGAGGAGGCTGAGGGGAGACCTTATTGCTCTCTACAACTACCTGAAAGGAGGCTGTAGTGAAGAGGGAGCTGNCCTGCTTCTCCACAGGCAATGCTGAATAAAGCACCCTTTGGCATGCCTGCAAGTTTCTCTATAAGGCCTGTATCTAACAACACTGGGACAACTACAGCCAGGTGAATTTTATGGAGTGATAGCCTTGGAGAGCCAAAAGTGATGCTGCCCTTGCATCCTTGCAACTTAGCCATGGCCTCTGCACTTGCCCATGCACTCTGGTGCCCCAGGGAGGCACGGAGAGGCTGTGTACACTGGGCAGGGGT
This sequence comes from Piaya cayana, assembly GCA_013389865.1. Classification (NCBI taxonomy): domain Eukaryota; kingdom Metazoa; phylum Chordata; class Aves; order Cuculiformes; family Coccyzidae; genus Piaya; species Piaya cayana. The sequence continues at coordinate 13,299 of WAAB01009381.1, forward strand.
GTCAGCCTGCCTGCCTTTCCGTCTAGCTCGTGGCAGGCACCTGGTACCAGTCCCCAGCTGCACATGGGCTTGGTGTGCCCTGGCCCTCTTCCCCTTGCAGCTGGAGTTGGCCAAGACTACTTCTTTAGTGCCTCCAAGAATAATGCCTAAAGATCACGGAAACTTCAGGGTAAGATAGGACAACAGACTTTGTTATTGAAACCCCTGAAACAAATGATACAGTAAATCTAGAAAAGCTTCACTGCAAGGACTCATGGCTTTTTATTTCTTTTTTTTTTTTTTTAATGATTAGAGTGCCAAACATTTAATTCACAACAGTCCAATTTTGCAGACTTCAGCTCTGAGAACATTTTTAGGGCCTGTTCTGCATTGTTACAATGTTTCTTTTTTTTAATATCTGAGAATTTCCTATTGTATCAGAAAATTTGGCTGCATTTCTAGCCCTGGTGGATTGTGGTGTACCAAAAATCTTAAAATTGTTGCTCAGGCACTCCAGTAGAAAAAAATATTTAAGTTGCAAAATCCTAAATTCAAGAGGAAAATATTATTTCTCTGGTAAGAAGATTTACAAAACAAAAAAGTAAATCAAAAGCCATAAAAAGTTAAAATTTCACACTCAGTCCAATCTATCACCTGATTCTATAGTTTATGAGCTCCCCTTCAGACATACCATTTCTATTCACTGTGGCTAACACCTGCAATTCTAGCTGAGTAACAACGTTGGTTTCTTTAACCAAAACGGGCTCAGGTGTGAGTGCATCTTGGCTTTTCTTAAACAGGAAATCTGCAGCTGTCACGAGGACTTAAAATTGTAATGCAAACCATGATGCGAGTATAAGATACAAACTCAAGTTGCCACAAGGTGAACAGAATAATTCAGACTGTCTTTCCAATGACAACAAATTTATTTCTGGGCTAATTCATGACACTTGATTTCTAGGATGTGCAGTGCTGGTGTAAAGTAGAGTATCTACATTAGAGTACTCCTGGACCACCAGATTTTTCTTTGGCTAAATTTTGTTATTAATGATTTGATGTTTGACATTTGTTATGAGCTGTTAATGACTCAGAATGTGCACTTTAGGAAGCCTTGTTACATAAAAACCAAAAGCTGCAGCTACATTAAAAACTTGGAGGAGGCCACAAAATGCTTCCTCTACCAGAGAACTAGGTTATCCTAGGTAAGTATTCTTGCTGGGATAATTACGATGTTTTCTCAGCAGCAACTCTTCTTCAGTGCAGACTTCATAAGATCAAAATAAAATTTTGAAAGTTTCCTCACACTTATCATTAAAATTAATTATTTACATCAATTTATGTTATGTAACCTGTCTAAATCTGTGGCTCGGCTGAACCGTGAGTGCTTGTGTGAAGTGGAGCATGAAAAGATGAAGTGTGTCACCCAAGAAAGCGTATCAAGGACACCCTAAGGACATGCTTCATCAAGTGCTACCTCCTAACCAAGTCACTGGAGCTCTTAAAGAGTCAGTGAAAACGTGCTGCAGATCTTATTTGTACAAACAGCCCCTCCTCAGGCAGGGAGAAGCCAAAGGAGTAGCTCAGGTGGTGAATAGTATTGCAATTGCCCAAGAGAAAGCTGACTGCATACAGATACCTACGATGCATTCACTAAGTCGGATTCCTCCACCTCCATTGCAATGCTGTCATCTTTGGCTGCCAGCAGCAGACATTTAATTGGCACAGGTTTAGCTGCTGTCAATCAGGGCAAAGTGAAAGCAACATTTTTTTTTTTCTTTTTTCTCCTTGTGAAAGCAACTGAAGCAATAGTTGGGAACTCACTCCTTTTGCTGCAGTCAAAATCCTTATGCTAGCACCCTGCTTAGGGAGACTGGGAAGGTGGCAAAAGTTATGCTACAGGGAAATCATAAAGGATTTTTTACATCAAGGCTGTTGCAGCTAACTAGACAGAAGGTTTTATTTAACTTTAGCCAGTGAAACATTATTTGTAATTGGCAAAAATAAGCAGAGACAATGTTTTAATGATAATCGATAAAACTAATCCTCTTGTAACACATACAGCATGAGGACATTAGTAAGTTGAAATGTTTTTTTGCTTACAAAGTATTTGTGCTGTAAAATGTACATTAAACTACTCTGTGAGCCCAAGAAAAGACAGCTGTAAAATGTTAATTTATGTTCTGGGGAGGTAGCACCTTCAGCCAGCACAAGGGTGGGGAAACCTCTGCACTGCACCCATTCACACCCAATAGACCTCCTTATTTACCAGGCAGTTCAAAATCCATCACTAAAATGTATTCCTGACACAGCAAGCACAGTAGTCCAGTGACACTGCTCCATGTTGGATGGAAAAAGAATATCAAGAACAGAATTAAAAATGCAATAACTTGTAGGAAAGCACCTGGCTCTCAGACATTCTCTCACTTATACAGTAAGCCTTGTGCTCCAGTTAAGTTTTCACCATCAAAGAGCAAGACACAAACCACAGAGCATCTATTAAATTTCTATTTTAGAAATTCATATCCTTTCTGACAGCTTTGCTTCACAGGTGCTTACCAAATGGTGATTCTGGGAAACAACCCCTGCTTCACAAATTGATTATTGCTCATTTTGGAGAACTATTGTCTAACGTAAATCCAGACTTGTGATCCGTTAGTCCTCTTTAGGGGATGCAATGCTCAGGAACAAAAAAATGCTGCCAAAATCCCTGTCTTTAAAATGGAGCAGCTATTTTAGGAGTGGGAGTGGATAACCATGTCCACAGATGGCAGTGGTGGTTGTTAGCAGAAGTCAGAGCTGGCTAAGGGAGCTGGCCATTTGTGTCCACGGGACAAGAAAGCTGACACAGACTATTTTGTGTGAGCGGACCCGAGAGCTGAGAACCTGGCAGGTCATGTCAGTCAGCCCTCTTTTCTCTACGCACACTAGAACACCCCAGTGTCCTGCTTACCCCTTGTCATGCCCCGGACCCATGAGCCACATGCTCTGTACAGGGATCCAGAGGACTACAAGGTCACTGTCAGGGTGAAAACCAAAAGCAAGTTTTATTCTGTCTCCAGCAAACCAAAATACTCGGGTGCTCTGCTGAGATACGAATGTGACTTCCCAAAGTTACAAGAACAAATCCCAACCTGTTCAGAGCACAATCTGATCCCTGAACACAGCCAAGATCACTCAGACCTGATCCAACACACACACCATAAGGTAACGGGAAGAGACAGGGAGAAAGAGAAGGAAAGAAACCACCACATTGATGGGAAGCAGCGGTTCCTCAGGAATACGTGGTTGCAGCAGCAACTTCTTCCTGGCTGCGTGATCCAGGCTGGTCCAATTGAAGTGATGGGCAAGAGAGAGCACGCAGGACTAAGCACCCCAAGTGATTCCTTACGAGTTCTTTTATAAGGTCCATCTGACCCTCATCAGCATGTATTCACTGCCACTGCATCACTTCCCCTGCAGCAGCCAGCTCTGGACCTTGACCTCAGCCAGGTGAGGGAGAGTGGTGCCCACTCCTGCCCTGCCCCTCCATGGAGGGGCCACAGACGAGGCCCACAGGTGATAACCTAAGCTCCATCCTTGGGGAGGTCTGCTGCTGCACCACCTCTCTATTCATTACTGGCGTCACAAACCAAATGCACAAATGGGCAGCCTTCAGACAAAATGTTTAACACAAAGAAAGAAGCATAGTTGGGCTTTACACATGTGAACAGCCAGTATGCATGTGGATCAAAAGTGGGTACAGAATCCCAGAATCACTAGGTTGTAAAAGACCCAGTGGATCATCAAGTCCAGCCTTTCCTATCAATCAGTGAACCATGCCCCTCAGCACCTCATCCACCATCTTTTAAATNCTCCTCTCCACAACCTCCTTTCAGGTAGTTGTAGAGAGCAATGAGGTCTCCCCTCAGCCTCCTCTTCTCCAGGCTAAACAACCCCAGCTCTCTCAGCCACTCCTCATAGGGCCTGTTCTCCAGCCCCTTCACCAGCTTTGTTGCTCTTCTCTATACTTGTTCCAGAACCTCAACATCCTTCTTGTGGTGAGGGGTACAGAACTGAACACAGGATTTGAGGGGCAGTCTCACCAGTGCCGAGTACAGAGGGAGAATAACCTCCCTGGACCTGCTGGTCACACTGTTTCTGATACAAGCCAAGATGTCATTGGTTTTCTTGGCCACCTGGGCACACTGCTGGCTCATGTTCAGTTGGCTGTCAACTAACAGCCCCAGGTCTTTTTCCTCCAGGGAGCTTTCCAGCCAGACTTCTCCTAGTCTGTAGCACCGCACGGGGTTGTTGTGCCCAAAGTGCAGGACCTGGCATTTTGCCTTGTTGAACCTCATGCCATTGGTCTCAGCCCAGTGGTCCAGCCTGTTCAGATCCCTTTGCAGAGCCTCCCTACTCTGGGAGATCGACACTTCCACCCAGCTTAGCGTCATCCGCAAACTTTCCAAGGGTGACCTTCATCAAGGTCATTGATAAAGACATTGAACAGGGCTGGACCCAGCACTGAAAGAGTACACAGCAAAGTCCATGATTTAATGCAAACAGAGATGTATGTAGCAACTGCAGGACTGACTTTAGGCACAGGCAAAGGTAGTTTTTAAGGACAGCAAGACAACCATGCCTCTGCTGCTCATTTCATCTACTCCGGAGCTCTGGAGAGATGAGATAGCTCTATTGCCAAGAGAGATCTGGAATGGCTGATTTGAGGCATAAGTGAAGCACCTCTGTGTGGCACATCTATATGGCACCAGAATTGTCCACCTCTTATGGACTTACTGACAGATCAGCAACTCACCAGCAAAAGTACAAAATGAAAGAACTGCAATTATTTTGTACTACAGCTCAGAAAAGGCAAAACCAGCCCTGGATGGGGGATGTGAAAGTGCCATTACAATGTCTTGAGAAACAAACAGTGTCTAGTATTTATGCAGAGAAAGTGATCTAAACAAGAGAGAGGAAGTTCTGACTAGACAGATGTGTTACACTGTCCATCCAAGAAATAATGCCAGTAACCAAACGATGAAAGTGAAAAACCAAACACCACCATCCATGCCCCTGGGTTACCATACTTGGGTAAGAGCAATGACACTGAGACTTTTCTCTCTACTGTGGCTGCACCAGCACAAACAGTTGTAGTGACTCTGGTCTGGTGGTCTCTCTCTGCTGCACTCAGGTCTGAAAATACCACAGGAAGACCCCTGAGATTGTCTTTTTATCTTTTAACAGAGCAAAACCACACATGCTGTAGATTGCAAAGAAAAAGAATTAAGTAGCCAAAGTAAAAAACATACGTAATGGAAAATGCCAAGTTAAAAGTTGCAAATGCAAGCTGATTTTTGTGACTGATTCCTAACTTGTAGTAAGGGCTTTAATTTTACAGCCATTAATTCGTTTGCTCACAGGGTCTCAGTCTCACTTGGTGCACTGGACAGGCTGTGTATTTGCTTTTCTCCCACTCATGTGGAGAGCCAAGGATGTGCTCACAGCGTGCTCCTCAGTTCTTTTGTTGGTAAAAGGATGACTTGTTTTCTTCTGAGTACTTTTCACCACCATGGCGAAGCGCATTACTGCTATATGAGGTGAGCAGATGCTGTAGTCTCCTGCAGAGATAGAGGACTGAGATGTAGCCTGTTTTTGGCTGGATGTATTCTTAATGCTTTCATGAGACCATTTTAAATGCTCAAGGCATGATTTGACAGATAACGCAGTTTTATTTTGCACTCAGTTCTGAAAATGAGCTCTAAGGTTGTCAGCTCAGGCTTAAGAAAATGAGTTTAAAATGGTGAGTGGTTGTAAGCATCTGATTTAAGTGACTTGTCCAGTATTATATGGGTCTGAGGAGAAAGAAAACAGTGTCATCACTTTCAAACTCCATGCTTGTGTGTATGTTTGTATGCACTGACTCTGTATATACATTGCAATGGTTATTAACTCAAGCACTTGAAAACTTTGTGTCACAACATCCAAAAGAAAACCTGAGATTTGCTTGTGAGATTTTATGGATTGCGCACACGAACTGAGTACAGTTGGGTTGTCCCTGGCATGGGAGCACTTAAGAATCACGTTTTTCAGTTGCAATGAAAGGAATTAAAATCTTTCTTTCATAAGTACTTACTAGACTAGGTTTACTTAGAAAATAAAACTTGTACTTACTTGGAGGCTGATGCTTTGAGAAACAACAAATATCACAATATTTGTGACCCTTTTGAAAGTGCACTATTGTGCAGGGCATGGCAATTCTGCTATGTAAGGTAATGATTTTAAGGCCTTACTGGTCAGTGGATCTCTCTTCTACCACAGCTGTTTATCAACCCAAGCGCACACCAATTTAGGTATTCAAGCCACTGTCAAACATGCTAAGCAGTCATAGTTTCTCTTGACAATAACTAATGTATTGCATGCTCATTACTTCTGTGTTTTGGCTTCAGAAGTCTTGTTAAGAAAGGAACAAAACCCCTGCATGTTCATGCCTCAGATGTAGATAATGAACATCAGAATAACTTTCCTTCACATTGCTACAAGCCAGACTTCACAGTCAAACTCCATGCTCTCTGCTGCATGTAGTTTTGTTGTTCCACAGTCAGTGGGCTCTTCAGTTTCCAGTAAAAGAGGATGAGTGAAAACGATTAATGTGGGGAAGTCACACTAAACAGTGCTGTTGAAAGGGAGACCTTAAGCCTTGAACATGCAAACTCCAGCAATGAAAAAGTTCCCAAGAGTTTGGCCAGAACAGCTGAGTTTTGGCAGAGTAAGAACTGTAGAATGAACCCCTGCAGCAGCAGACCCTCCCTTACCACCACTGTATGCTAACATGAGCAAGTGAGGCCCCTTTCCTGGTAGGGCTCAGGAGGTCATGCTCTTCCCATCCTATCCTGCTGGCATTCCCCTGCGGCATGCCTTTGGCATCATACTGGGGCAGAGAAGCTGTGAAGAGCTCTCCATCTATACTGATCTAGCCCTGTGGTGAAATTACTTTTTCTTCAAAATGACATTTTCTTGATTTCAGTCCTTGACTGAGGCTTCTGCAGTTGTGTGCCCTCAGCTGCAACAGCTTGTATCTGTAGCAGACACAACATGCCAGAAGGGAGAACCGTGGCTAACAGCCCTGGTGGCAGTCTGTTGAGAAAAGGGCTCATGTTTTCCCCACAAGCTGCCTGCCTACTTATTATTCTCCTCAAGCGCCAGGAAGGTCCCTAGCATTGGTTTCCATCAAGTGTGCATGTGAAAACATGCAGCCTCGGGTTAAAACACAATGACATGACATCGTCAGAGAATGGATTACTATAGGACAACCTTTATGGAAGAAAAAACTATAAATGGGGGAAGGGAGGAAAGAAGGCTAGGCAAGAGCCAGCTTAAGGCTGTTAAACAGAAAGGTATGGAAGTGTCCTCAGACTTAGAAGATCCTTAAACTGCTGACCGCTGGAAACTGGAAAGTACACCTGGAAGGGTTTACTCTGTGCATCCCACTTTTTATGTGTTGCTATATGTGCCCAGTGCTGGCAGGTCTGCAGTGCAGGACGCTTTGGTACCTTTGGTCTGACCCATTTTTATGTCATCTCTTGTTGACTCAACCAAAAAGGGTAGATCGGGTCTCAGTGTACTACCACCCCTAACACACTCAGCACAGTATCTGTGATGGTTTAAGACTTGATATTTGAAAGTCATATCCAGACCATTTTTAGTTCTCACCTTCTCATTAACATCCCACTATGAATGTCATTACTGGATCAACTCAAATTAATTATTTTTCCCTTATAGCCAAGCAAACTAAAACCTTTTCCTATATTTATTTTCACTGTCACTTGCACTGCTGTGGTATCTAAATACGCTGATCTTCGCACTGGAAGTGTAATATGTTAGCACGGTAAGAAACATTCCTTGCTTAATGTAATATAAATTACAGTAAAGGATGTAAGAAACACAAGGCAGGAGAGGAAGAGAACAGAAAATTGTACTGGTAACAACATGTACTTCCAAATTATGTGCATAATTAGGTGGTTTAAATTTCTACCTGGCCTGGGGATTTTTCTTCATGTCATTGTTTTGCTCTTTATGTAATTATATGGTTGTGCTGACTGCAGGGTGGTAAGCAAATAACACTAATTGCTTTTGTTATTGGATGGTAGTGGACTGAAACCATGACTTCTGTTTATCAGCTCCAGGTAATAAAAATTGTATGAAAAGAACTATTTTAGGCAGTATTAGCACCTTTCATCTCTCTCTCTCTCTCTTTTATACAGCTGAATCAGCTCTGACAAGCAACATAACAGTGAAATTCTTCTGCTGAATCAGATGCTCAGCTTCAAACTTACATAACTGTGAGGTATTTCCATATTCCCTCCCTCCTTTCATATGCACAAAGCAGAGACAGAAAGAATGACCGCTTTGTGCTGCTCACAGTAGCTTAGTGCAGAAGCCCCAGTGTTGCAACTTAAATATGAAAAATATCTTAACATTTCCACTGAGGAATAACTAAATACCACACTGAGTCGGCAAAGGAAAGTCTGCTACCAACCGATATTGCAGTCCATATGCTGCACAGAAGCATGCAGAAACTTTTCAGTTTCTTGCAAAACTCAGTAAATAAGAATTTGGTCAAACAGCAATTAATTTCCCCATTTTCAGAAAACTGGAATTTAAAAAAAAGCGGGGGGAAATAAAGTTTTTATTGCAGAAAATCTAATTATTGCAGCATTTCAGTGCCATTTTCTAACTACCAAACTGGTGTGTTCTGTGATTTCTCAGGCTGTTATTTTTTGCATTGGTATGGTGTAAAAGCTTGCTAAAATCCCAGAGCTCTGGCACACAAGACTAATTTATGAGAAAATTCATCTGACAAATAGGAGTTTGTGTCCATAGCAAAAATATTGGTAGTGTATTTAGAAATAAGTCAAATGCCAAGAAAAATAAGTTTAATGATTACAGATGGCACAGTTCTTATTGACTATTTGAACGTACAACAGATGTATGCACCTCTTCAGACCTAGGGACTGTATGCTCTCAAAGTTATGATTTTTTGTTAAAAATGAAAAAGAGCTACAAATACGATAAACATTGAAAGAAAAATATAAATTAAGAAACAAAGATGAAAGAGAAAAGCAGAAGGTGAGAAATGCAACAATTTAACTTAAGAGTCTGTGTTTGTAAATAAGATTAGATGAGGTACCTGAGAGATGCAGACTCAAATAATGGGAAGCAGAATGGGAAACTGAACCTCCTCCCAGTACTTGGACAAATACCTTTACTGCTGGGTTTCAGGATAACAGAAAATGTATAAACAACAAACCTTTTGCTTTCTTTTCTAGCTTACAAGTACCACTTCATGTCAAACATGTACTCCATTGATGTACTTTCAGTAGGGTTCCACTCCATACCCACCTGGGTTTAGCCACCATGGCAGTAGAAACTAACTCAGCTAGAAAACTAACTCATAACTTTGAAAGACTTCTTTCTGCAGTTCCATCCATGAGGAAGCCTTCTCCTGGACAAACTGGCAAGATACAGATTAGACAGGCAGTCTGCAAGACAGGCTGAAAATTGGCTAACAGGCTTCCTTTAGACACACAGTTTACTTGGGCTGTCACAGGTGGACTGACACTGGGCCCCACACTGTTCATCTTCACAAATGACCTGGATGATGGGATTGAAAGCACTTTCTCCAAATTTGCTGATAATTAAACAGGGTGGCGAGGTGGTCGCATGAGAAAGGAAAGCTATCATGTGGAGAGACCTGGACAGGCTGGAAGAGTGGGCTAGGAATAACAATATAAAGTTTAAGAAAGACAAGAGCAAACTCCTGTATGTGTAATGACATAACCTAAGAAGGGAACTTGTGTGGCTGGGGAGCAGCCTTGCTGAGGGACCTGGGTGTCCTGGTGGAGAATAAGCTAAACGTGAACCAGCAGCGTGCTGCTGCCACAGTGTAGGCAAACCAGATCTTAGGCTGCATCTACAGGGCTGTTACTAGCAAGGATAGTGGCATGATCATCCCACTCTGTTCAGCACTTGTCAAATCACACCTGGAGTATGGTGTTCAGTTCTGGTCTCCACATTACAAGAAAAATTATAGACAGTCTGGAGGCAGTCCAAAGGAGGGCCAGGAAGATCATCAAAGGACAGAGCAAAAGGTTCTGCGAGGTAAAACTGAAGGAGTTAGGTCTTATCTCTCCAGAGGAGAGAAGGCTGGGGACGGGGGTCATTACAGTATTCCAGTACTTAAAAAGTTTCTACAGAGGAGGAAGGCTCTCATCTCTCTATTCACAAGGAGCCATATGGAGAACACAAGGGGAAACATTATTTTCTTTACAGTGAGGACAACCAGTGACTAGAACCCAGGGATGCAATAGAGCCCTCACTGCAGGTTTTCAAGATGCAATTGGACAGGGTGTTTGATAATCCCACCTAGTCTCCCTGCCACAAAAGGCTGAAGCGGAGGGTAGTTCTCTTCCAGCCCGGGCTGTTCTGTGTTCTCCTCTCCCAAGTAACTACCGGTAGGATGAAAGGAAATACCCTCAAGCTGCACCACGGGAGGCTCAAACTAAACATTAAGAAAAATTTTTTCACTGAAAGGATTATCAGGCACTACCACGGGCTGCACCTGGAGGGCTGCTCCATCCTGAGGGCATCTAAAAAAGGGGTAGATGAGGAGCTGAGACGTACGGTTTAGTAGTAACGGAGAGGTACGGTTTTACTCGATGATCTCAAAGGTCTCAGGGATTTCAACGACCGAGCCTATAGCACGATGTTTCTACGATGCTGTGTAGACACGGGCTCCAGGAGCATCTCCCTGCAGAAAGAACGCCGAGCAGAACCACCCAGCGGGGCGAGGCGGGGTGGTGCGGCCCGCCAAGCGTTACCAGGAGCAGCAGCAGCACCAGCCCCGGGGCTGCGGGGCCCAGGCAGCTCCCTGAGATAGGGGGGAGCGCGTCCCGCCCGGCGCCCTTACACAACGAGCCCCCTGCCCACCCCAGCCCGGCCGCCCGCGGGGCCGCTCCCCGCGCCCCCAGACAAAGGCTGCGGGGGGGCGGGGCGGGGCGCGGGGGCGCCGAGCGCAGCGCGTCCTCGGCGATCGCCACCGCGCTCCGCGCCCGCTACCCCGCCGGCAGCCGGGCCGCTCGCCGCCCCGCCCGCGACCATGTCGTCGCCGTCCTCCGGAGAGCGGTACGAGGAGGAGGAGGAAGAGGAGGAGGAGGACGGCGCCTACGAGAGCCAGGCCAAGCGGCTGAAGCCCAGCGCCGCCGCCGCCGCGGCCGCCGAGGAAGGCGAAATCGAGTACAGCGGCGCGGAGGAGAGCGAGACCCGGCGGGAGAAGGCGCCCGCGCCGCGCGGAGGGGGCTTCGCGGGGGGGGTGAGCGAGCGGCGGGGCCCGGGCCGCGGGGGCGGGGGCGGTTTCCATGGAAACGCAGCGCGGGCCGAGGGGTCCCCGGTGCCCGGCGGGGGGCGGCCCGCCGGCCTCCTCCTCAGCCCCGCTCGCGCTCCTCCGCCTGTTCATCGTGTGCGCCTGCCGGGAGAGTCCTTGTCCCCTACACCGGGACCGAGTGTGCTTTCGTGTCTGCCGTTTGTTTTCTTAGCTAATGAACTGTAACCTTTTTTTTCCTTACCGGTGGCTCCCTCTGTTTCTTATTTGAAAAAAAGTTCATTTAACGGCCGACCTTGAAATTAAGAACACCTCCGATTCAGGATTTGCTGAAATTAACTTACCTAGCGCCAGGATAAAGGAATGAGAGAGCTGTATCCGTCGCTTCACCGGCTAAACCTCTTGATGGAGAGGGTACCCGCTAAATTAGTGCACAAGCTCCCCAGTAATCTCCCCATAGATTCATCCTTGGAGAGAACTATTTTGATTTTGAGATTTCTTGTGGCAGAGCATCATCTCTGTGGTGGTCAAGGCTTAACTGCATCCTCTGTCTGAAAGGCCGGTTCTGAATGAAATCTGCATGCCCACTTAATTTATTGTGAAATTTTGTCACGTAAAAGAGCTGGACATCAAGCAGTGTTTCACGTAGGAACATGGTACTGCTCCTGCCCTTCCTCTTTTCTGCAGCATTTTATGAAATTGGCTGGTTCTTTTGTCTCTTTTTCCTTCATTCTGGGTTCTGACTCTCATCATCTTCGTGTTGACCTCAGCTCAGGACACGCTACCCTGCCTCTTTAGGAAACAGGGGCACAGAGTACATCTGTGGCTTTACACTTGCATTTCAAGAATGGTCCAGTCTAGTGAGTAAAGAAACAAACAAACGTGCAGCAAGTGGGGAACATCAAGGTTTTAGGCAGCTTGTTGTGTCAGTTGTGGTATGTCTCAAGGAGAAGTGAGTGGTCACTGGCTCTAATGGTTTATTGTCAGAAGAATAAGTGAAGATGAAGTAGGAGGAGCTATAGGGAGTAGAGAATTAGAAGGAGAAAAGAGAAATTGGTAGCTGGCGTAAAAAGAGTGGTAACAGCCTTGCTGTTTAATTTTCTTTTTTCCTAACTTGCATCTTAGAATACTGTTGAGCTGAACACTCATATAGATTATATGCCCTCTTTATATAAAAGCTATTTTGTGGTAGGACGTTGCTAGCAAGTTGGTGGATTCTCCCTGCTGGGCTATGTTGATTATTATGGCATTTCCTATGCCTCTTTGATTGTTTCATTGGGTTGAGTAAGTCCTTCATGCCTCTAAAGTTTTGTTTTTGTTTCAGGTGGGTGCCTAGGAGTCTGTATGTGAGGTCCAGATGGGGAAAACCAAAGCTTGTTTTGCTTTTCTTTTTTCTGTTTCCCACTCTTGTGGACACTTTTCATAGCCCAGAGGTGTACTCTCTCTCTCAATCTGTCATCTCAAGGCTGGGGAGCATGGAGATCCAGGAGCTGGCTGGAATGTTGCCTGGGGGAGGAGTAGGAAGTCGTCTTGTAGAAGTATTCTGTGGGGGAGAGTATGATTTGGAAGAACAACTTTTACAGGGTCATCACTGAGTGGCAGTGAAGCCTTGGCAGAAGAGTTAGAATTGTGGCATAGCAGAGCCTGGACACTAGGAGAATATGGGTCAAAAGCTGCATTTGAGGGTGTTTGGAGGGCCTTTCAAGCTGCATTCTCTTCCCCTGCCTTGAATTTCAATTTCATTGATAATTGTGGTATTTATAAAACCTGTAGCATCCACCTGCCTCACTGTCTCTGTCACACCTGTTCTTAAATAGTTCTGTGAAGTAAGGAAGTGATATTAAGCTGGTTTGCACAGTTGGGGAAGTGAGATGTGGTGTCTAAATACAGAAATATGGCTACGAACTACTGCAAAGTAAGATAGAGATGTGAGCTTGCAGCTTCTCAGATCTCTGCTGTAACTTCCTATGTGTGGTGTTCTGGCTTTGTGCTAAATGGAAAGCAGCTCACTCACAACTCAGTTGCGTGGTGTCTGTCACAGGCAGTTGTGGTAACAGGAACTAGATGACAATTAGTTCAGATCTTGACCTGTTTTGCAGGAGCTTGTTCATATATCCATTTATTAAATTAAGTACATCCTAGCAATCAACTATGGAGCAGTCGTCATCCCTACTTGGTCTCCCATCAAAGAAAGTAACCTTTACCTTCAGGCTAGTTCTTCTTGCAGCACCTCAGGTTGCATCTCCTGATGATGCTGTGTGTTGAGGGGGTGTTATTTTGTGATATTTTTATTTTAAAGGGACCTTCAGATTGTGTTGAGCAGAGAGGAAGTTATAATAGAATGGAGTATTTTAGGTGGAAAGGACCTACAACAATAATCTAGTCCAACTGCTGGACCACTCCAGTGCAGGATCAGAATTGGCAGAAGGGACCAGACCGCAGATATTTCTGTCTGTAGCTGCTGTGATCACTGAAAAGACAGTGGTAGGAAGAGGTATGCATTAAATAAGAAACAATACCCCAAACTCCACATCTAGAAGGAAACCAAATTGCCAGGTAACCTTCCAGAAAACAGGATGTGATTAACCTTAACCCCCTTCTAATGCAAGCCTCAGCCCCCCAAATTAACCAACCAACAAGAAAAAGTTCAGGATACGCAAAAGTGGTGTATTCTTCTAATGCCATGGAACCTTAGCTTTGCTTGGTTGCTTGGTTCCTCTGAGACTCTGTCTTACTTCACTGTGTACTGGAAATACTGTTGTGACTGCAGAGCTACAGGAATTGCAGGAGGTACAGGGAGAGGCATCTCCTATACCTCTGTAAGAAGGAGAAAAAACTGCTCAAGTCATGCCAATGAGATCAGCAAGGATGATGCACGACAAGGCAAGTAGCTTGAAGTAGTGCCATCACGTAATACAACTGGCTGCTGAGGAGTGTACAAAATGCTGGATATCTGCTTATAAAAGCCTTTTCTCATCAGATCATCCTCAGTAGGCAGAGATGAGATTACTGGGGAATGTGTTGTGTACCTTCACCTTGCCTTTGTAGTGTGGTAATTTTAGCTATCCGTGGTATCCTGTAGGGCATCTGGATACAAATCGGTCCATAGTTAGGCATTAATGAAGTTTTGGGCACTTACATACTTAATAAGCAACTTTTTGGGGTTTTCCCCTCCAGTCCTATCATACTTAGAAAAGTAATTTCAGAGCATTTAGGAAGGATGTAGAGAAAGGAGAAAGTTGAGAGTAAGATAATCTGAATGGTGAGAAATAAAATGACAGTATAGTTAGGTACTAGGGGAAGAGAATTTGAAGGAGGAGTGTCATGCTTTTGCATTAAACAGAAAAAGAGAGATGGAGGAGGTAAGCAGAGAAGTGGTAAAGGAGCAGATGGTCAAGAAAAAAGGTAGTACAAACTGATAAAACTGTGATGGGAAAGTGTCTAGAGAAAGATAAAGGACACATTTATGTGTGAGCAGTTGGTGAAAATTTCTCTAATCTGGAATTGGTAAGAGAGACATTATCCTAGAGCCCATTACAGCTTTCTTCCTTCTGAATGGCAAATCATAATTTGTTAGCAAGAAACCAGTGATGTATTTTAAATGTTGTCTACACTTATGTAGGCCACCAAAGAATGGATGTTAAAATGATAGAGCAGTTCTTTTGAGCTACTTCTTACCTGTATGAAGTAACTTTTTTTGTGCTTCATCTGCTTGATTAGGTCAACGCTTACCTCATTTCTCAGCTGTATACAGAAGCTCGGTTTCAATGTTAAGCATTTTTATATTCGTAGCTTCTTGAGGGATGCTTTCTCTGTCCTTGTTACTCATCTTGGGCCCTTAGAAAGGAAGTCTGTTTCCATTATTGATTTAATAGTTGCTTTTTCTGTCCAGCTAATGATTCTTCAAGAAATTGTTATTGAGTTTTCAAAAACCCATAAGCCATATATATGAGAAGGTACAGCAGTAGTGTTGGGTGATCTGTTCTCCTGGCCTTGGTGGAGTGCAGGTGTCATGTTGGGATTTTGCATGGAGCTTTTGTGCTGCTGTACAAATTGGAGTTACTGAAAGGCTCCTTTGTAAGCAGAGAAATACCACTGGTGATTAATCTGTATGTGAGCAGAAGCTTTGATGTAACCTTGGTCTGTGCCAACTGTAGCACGTGTTTTCATAGGGGCTGCATATTTTTAATCTCTGTGAAGAAATTATGACAGCGGTTTGATGTGTTGTCTACGTTAGCTGTGGTGATGCTTTAACACAGGCACTTCTGATTTTTCATGTGGTCTAGTGGTTTTATTTCTCCTTCCTTCTTTTAGAGGAAATCATGGATCATTCTGGATTTGCGTGGTACTGCAGCTTAGTGGCTGCAAAGCGTGTTTGATGGTAATATGCACGTCTGTCCCTCGTGAAGACTTGTTTGCACTCAGACATATGCCTGTGGCACATGTTCATGTCTTTCACCAATATGCGCTGTGAATGTTAGTTCGCAGTTTCCTGCCTCAGGACTCACACTAAGTTCTTGTGCTGCTGTTTACTGCTGCTGGTTAGAAACCATTTTGGGTAGAGCAAAGGCCCCGTGATTTGGCCATTTATAAGCTCAGTGGTTTTATTTGTATAGATAAGTCCTTAGTTTCATGGCAAGCAACTGAGATTTCACTGTTTTGTGGGGCTGCTTTGCATTTTTAAAAATTTATTATGTATTCTGTGCTTCTTGAGCTTCTACACAAGTTACTACAATAGCAGCAGTGTTATGAATTGATTTATGCTAAATTTCCTGCTATACAACACCCTCCTAAAGGATGCTTTCTGTGTGATGTTATGGGAGATCGAAATTTGGCTTGGAAAACTAAGTGTTGCCATAACTACAAAAGAAAGCAAGAATTTGTATTTGCTGATGGTTCTGAGAATAATTGTCATTGCCAAAGTGCAGAGACCTGTATATGTGCATATAACTCATGTATAATGGATTTGAAGATGCAAGTATAAAAGTCTTAATTTTTAAGTGAGTTTATATTGTTAGAAAGATTTATATCATCAGTAGGCAAGCTTAATTGGACTGCTAATAACAAAAATTCAAAGGGGTATGTGTGACAAAGGAACATGAACTGAAATTATAGCAGAAGATTTAAGTGGGATGGGAGACAGAAATACTGTTCTATTAAGATCCAGTCTCTAAAGAGCCTGTCTTGCTCTGTGGTGGTGCTCATTCAGTAAGGTAGCTCTTTGTACTCAGTCTGCTTCAGCAAGAAAATAATTGCTTTTATTCACCATCTGATTAGATATTTTTAGGTGAAATTTCTTGAATGCATTAAAGAAAATAAACTAAAAGATTCCCTAGCATTATCTGGGATCTTACTATAGTAACAAGCATGCAGGGCAATGAATAATGGATTTGATCTATGTTTGTTCAGCAGACTGCAAATAAAGATGTCTGCTTTATTAACACCTTAGAGTACTAGACTTTGTAGGAAAAAAGGGTAATTATTGTTAATATTCTTTTAAAAGTTTTCTTAGGTGCTTTTTTCAGCTTTAAAAAGCATGTATAGAGGTACAGAACATAAGCTAAAAATAAAAAACTCCGTAGTTCTGTTCCTTCTGCAATTGCCTAAGAATTTTTAGTTCAAAGTATTAACTTTTTATGACTTCTTTGATTGCTGCTACCTCTGTAGACCTCAGCTGATTAATTCAGGATATATGTTATCATATGAAAATATCACTAGTGGTCTTTTCCCACAGTTGTCACAGCTCGTCTCGAAAGAAATGTGTTACCACTTCAAATGCTTTCAGACTGCAAATGAATAAAATGTAAGCTAAACTTAAAAAGTTAGATATCAAATTATCTTATTAAGTCTGAAGCGCTGTTTTTGATTCAAACAGAATGGTCAAATCCCGGTTTAAGTGAAAAATACATAACTGTTTTGGCAGGGCTGTATATGGAACACAGGAATTAAACAAGACCATTTTTAGTTGTCTGGAATGTTCTTTTTTCTTGAATCTGCTGTTCAGATGAGGAAGAGAAGAATTGCCTGTAGCAGTAGCAGCAATCATTGTGGTTACTTAATTGCTGACTTTGAGCTACGAATGAGAATCCTGCCCCTCTTTCCTAAGAAGCTATATGGCTTCTTGCAGAAAAGTGTAAAATGAACAAAACTTGATTTGTTAGATCAAACATGTTGATATAGCTGCTCAGTTTGCATAAATCAGCTTTACTGTTAAACATCTGAAATTCAGGTGCTGTAATTACAGTATGCTTTTATTACCTCTAATCTTTCATTATGTCTCATTGGTTTGCATGGTTTCATTCTTTTTGTTTTTACTCTGTATCTCAGAGTATGTAATGTAAATTTCAGCCCTGCTTCAGGCTTTGCATGGAAAGATGAGCTAATTGCAACTAAAATTCTTCAGTCACACAGAATGGAGGCTGCCTGAAGTCATAGCAGTAGCTCTGAAAAATGTTCACAGAATGTTCATGATTCTTTGTGCTGATGTATGACAGCTGGATCTGTTAATGGTAGTCAACCTTGGGGTGAAAAGAGATGCCCATCTGCACAGAAATTGAGAGTTGTAAAAAACACGTATGAAGATTATTCAGAATTAGAAGGGAGGTTGGTTTTGTTTCAAGTATAGTGCAGAAGGTGGCATTTCTTCCATTCTTGAGGACAGCTCTGCATACATTAGAAATTATTGATTTTGCTTCAGTTAACTGATGGGCCTTGTTTATTCTTGCTTTTTTATACTCCTCCCTCTGCCTCAGTAAATATTGGCATAAACAAACAGAAGTGTCAGAAATATGTTAGCTATTGTGCATGTCCAAGTATTTTATTTTTTATGCTTGTAACAAATAGGGTGCGGGAACCTCGTGCGACTCAACCAAGTGTGAAATAGGTGGGTTTTCATATTAGAAAGATCTTGCTTGTCCAAGCACATTAATTAAATCTGCAAAGCATTTTATTTTAAGGAGACTACAGCAACTGTACTTGGCAATTTGTTTGGAAAGAAAAGTTATATTATTTAAAGTGTGCTTGGATTGTATATTTGGATGGCTTTTTCTGGACCCAGTGTAGTGTCTGCCAAGTATTTAATTTCAGTTAGTGATAGCAGTATGCCTTATTCTGTGTTGAATTTTAAAATCTCATTTTGTTGCTAGGATGCTGGAGGAAGTCATCACAAAGTCTCTGTTTCTCCTGTTGTCCATGTCCGAGGCCTGTGCGAATCAGTTGTGGAAGCAGATCTCGTGGAAGCTCTTGAAAAGTTTGGAACCATCTGGTATGTCAAGCAGCATAAAGTCATGTCTCCAAACAAATTGGGAGAATTACTTAAAAGTCTCTCAGACCTCTTTAAGTACATTATGAGAGCCATTTGAAATCCACAGCTTAATTAATAGTAAAGCATAAAGATTTTCTGTGTGAAGATTCTCTTGTTTCTGTACGTGGCAAGTCTAGTCAAACAGAATTGCACCGTCTTCGTGCCCCAGTGCCTGCTGTCAGACATAAGTCACAAAGCTAGTCTTGGCCTTAATACAATATGTGGCTTAACTGAAGCGCAGAACATCGCAAGGTTGGTTGTCTTGATATAAGTGAATATACCAAAAATAAGGATGGACCACAGATAAGATGGTGATTTTTTTCCCTCGTTTTTGTATGGGCGGGACACTTGTGATCATAGGATCGTAAAATAGTTTGAGTTGGAAGGGACCTTAAAGGTCATCTAGTTCCAACTCCCCTGCCATGGGCAGGGACACATCTCACTAGGTCAGGCTGCCCAAGGCCCCATCCAGCCTGGCCTTGAACACCTCCAGGGACAGGTCATCCACAACTTCCCTAGGCAACCTGTTCCAATGCCTCACCACTCTCATGGTGAAAAAATTCTTCCTTATGTCTAGTCTAAATCTGCCCCTCTCCAGTTTATACCCATTGCCCCATGTCCTATCACTACAAGCCTTTGTGAACAGTCCCTCCCCAGCTTTCTTGTAGCCCCATTCAGGTACTGCAAGGTTGCTACAAGATCTCCTCGGAGCCTTCTCTTCTGCAGGCTGAACAACCCAGATGCTCTCAGCCTATCCTCATATGGGAGGTGCTCCAGACTTCTGATTATCTTTGTAGCCCTCATCTGGACCCGTTCCAGTGGCTCCATCACCCTCTTATGTTGAGGATTCCAGAACTGGACATGATACTCCAGATGAGGTCTCACAAGAGAGGAACAGAGGGGCAGAATCACCTCCCTCGACCTGCTGTCAATGCGCCTTTCGATGCAGCCCAGAATGCAGTTGGCCTTCTGGGCCATGAGTGCACATTGTAGATTCATGTCGAGCTTCTCATCAACCAGCATCCCCAAGTCCTTCTCTGCAGGGCAGCTCTCAATCACTTCATCCCCCAACATGTATTGAAGTCAGGGATTGTTCTGATGGTGAAAGGTGCAGGACCTTTCACTTGGCCTTTTTGAACCTAATGAGGTTCTCACAGGCCCACTTCTCCAGCCTGTCCAGGTCCCTCTGGATGATATCCTGTCCTTCCAATGTGGCAACTGTACCTCTAAGCTTGGTGTCATCTGCAAACTTACTGAGGGTACATATGAGGTAGGACCTTGGGAACGAGATAGTTCTTCAGGAAAAAACCAAACCAAAAAATAAAGTTAATACTTTATTTTAAGTATAGCTAGAGTAATATTTTCCCACAGAAAATGCATACAGCTTGTACGTATGTATTTTTACCTGGAGGCAGAAATTCCATTTGCCTTCCTGAAGTAGCAGCCTATTGATGGGGCAAAAAGGCTGCTCAGAAGATCAGAAATACTATGACCTTTAAAGAAATTTGATAGGAATGGTTGGACTCGATGATCTGGTGGGTGTGTTCCAACCTGGTTATTCTATGATTCTATGAAAAAAACCAAACAGCCCTTCGAAGGTCATATAGCCTGAAGATTTCTCATCTGTGAACAAAATAGTAAGAGTGAATGAGTAGAGCCAGCTTATTCTAAGTTTTGAGTGCTGGTTCTTGGAAACATGCATTTGTTTTCAAGTAAATGCGTGTATTGAAGTCAAATAAGGTATTGTACATAGTACAATAGTGCTTTTTGTCTGCCTTAATATTCAAATAGTTAAATTATAGAATTATACTTGTACCAGTATCTTAAAAGAAGTAAATAAAATGAGCATAATCTTATTCAGGAATACAAATGGGTACATTTTAGTCTGAGAGTTTTAGTCTTCAAAAACCTAATCAGCTGACAAAGCTTCTTGAGTTTGTCTATGCCTGAATTTGGTTAACAAGAATACTTCTGTTTATTTTCTAAGGTACTTTTGTGTCAAAAATAGTATTTAAAATTTTTTAGCAACAGCAAAGATATGTAATGTCTCAGCTTTGAATGTGTTTTATAATTTGCATTTACTTTGATCCTTTGCCTTATAAATGGATTCAGCATTTTTTTTCTTAATATTGTAGTTCTGATAAGTTAGTAAATGATTAACTGTTGTATTGCTTGAATGTTTCTATGCATTAAACTTTTTCAGGAAAACAACTGTTTATTACTTCTCTTATAGCTGATTTTCTCTGTTTTGTGCAAATGCTTTAGGAATGTGTGGACTGCATTTGGGGAGTGTGAGCAGAGATCTACCTTGTGTCTATGTCCCTGTTAAGAGTTGTTTAGAGGAAACGTATATCAGTTACAGGATTTTGGAGTTGTTTTGAGTAAGCACATAGGAGAACTTACTGTAATGTTTTTCTCACCAGCTATGTCATGATGATGCCATTTAAGCGCCAGGCTCTGGTAGAGTTTGAAAACATAGAAAGTGCAAAGAAATGTGTAATGTTTGCAGCAGATGAACCTGTATACATTGCTGGACAGCAAGCCTTTTTCAACTACTCAACGAGTAAGAGGATTACTCGCCCAGGGAACACTGATGACCCATCTGGTGGAAATAAAGTTCTCCTCTTGTCCATTCAGAATCCTCTCTACCCAATTACTGTGGTACGTTTCTTCTTTTTTACCTTTTTTTTAATAAAATGAGAAGAGGCAGGGAGCAGCAACCTCTGTGACATTGTTTCCATGGTGCAATACTTGTTAAAATTATACACTTTTCATTTGAGTTATAAGTTAAACTTGCCTACCAAAGCTTTGCACTGTCTTCACGTAACTAACACGCATATTCTGAAAACAGGGTTTTTTTGAGGCTATTCTGTTCAGTCTTATTCTATGGATATTTTGCAATGCATTTGAAAACCTCAGTGGTCAGGATTTTGAAAAGCTTAAGTTGCTACCTGTTTCTGGTGTATTTCCAAATGCGTTACCGCATCATCAGGAATGTCATTTAGTTTTTGGTCTCCGAGTGGTGTATGCATAGAAGGCAAATTATTTTTCCAATCGGAAGGTTTATTTTATTGCAGTGTCTCATTTTTAAGTATTCCTTATGTGGAAAGTTGAAACCTTCATTTGTTGATGATAAATTCCAGTTTAATGGAATCTTCCTCACTTTCATTTGGGCTAATACATTTTACTTTTCAGTATTTCATAAAGTGATTTGGTGTGGAAGACACCTTCAGTTCCAGTTCCCCTGCCATGGGCAGGGACGTCTTCCTCTAGGTCAGGGTGCTCAAACCCCCATCCAGTCTGGCCTCAAAACACCTCCAAGGATGGGGAACGTCTGAACAACCTGTTCCAGTGGCTCACCACCCACACAGAAAAGTCATACATTATATTTCAAGTCATACCATATATCCAGTTGCATCCTAATTTATTGCCATCTGTTTAAGGCATATTTGTAATATTTTTTCTAGCATTTAATTATACATGTTTTCTCATGGATTGAGTGCTTATATTTTTCATAGATTTTATAGTACCTGATGAATTGAACAGAAATATTTCAGGAAAAATTTTAAAAAGGCTGCCTTGTAATACTGTGATGCTAGCTTAAGTTACTTGTTCTTAGGGGAATAAGTCGGTATGAATCAATCAGTGTTTGCATTGTGTGGAACCATGCAACTTAATGCAAGTATTAAGTTTTGTTTAATTTATTGTATATTATGTTAGCAAATAGATTAAACTTAGTATTCCTGAAATTGTTTCCAGAGGTCAGTTCCATATCATGCTTTTTAGTTCACAATATTGTGAATATCAGTAGGTGTATGCCTATCAGTTCATTAGTACATGAGGAATTTTCATTCTTTTGTCAGTTTTCTTTATGGAAAAGCATGGTGAGGTATGAGTTGCTTTTTCATCAATGTTTAAAACTACACCTGCTTTGAGCTGTGTGAACAAATCCACTGACTTAAGTTAAAGTGTTCCTTGCAAATGACTGTAATACAGATTTTTAGAAACTGCATTTCATTCATGCATTTTAAATTTGGCTTACTTAAGCAGCAGAGTTGAGTGTAGATACTTGAGGAAACCGGTAGCAGAAGCATTCTGGGCTAGGAGAGTTTCTTGGAAATTGTAAGGATGAAACCTTAGCTCCATCCTAAGGATGAGCACAGTAGCTCCTTTTGAAAATANATGGAAATTCTAAGGATGAAACCTCTTGCACAGTAGCTCCTTTTGAAAATAAACAATACCCCCCCAGCCTCTTCCTTCCTGCAGCCCCCAGCTGTTCATCTGTGGAGCAGTTGGAAAGAGCAGTTATACCCATAACAACTAAGAATTTGATGAGAAAAATAAGAATTTAGCACTTGGCCTGTAGGTTAAAAAACAGTTAAGAATGCCTCACGCAAAGCCTGCTTTATTAAAAAAACCACTAACCCCAATAAAACCAACAAGTGCAATACTATCTCTTCCTCTTCAACACTTTTCTCTCCTTAAACTTGAACTAGTTACATGAAGTATATGAAAAATTGCAACCATCTTTAAGTGGCAAATCTGAATAACTGATAAGTTATTCTGTAGTTCTTAGAACTTTTATTACAAAACAAGATACAGTTGTTGCAGAGGTTTGGTCTGCTCATGGTCACCTTGGGGAAGACACTAAATAGTTTTAAAATTTTGCTGCAGCTAATTTTCTTCATTACAATCGTGACCTGCTTCTTTCCTAGCAGAATTTATTTAGAGAGATTTGGCAGTGGAGGGCAAGAAGGGCAAGTGTGTGAGTCCTAATTGCTTTCCACCCCTTCGCGATGAGGGTTGGTGTTTAAAAGTTTTGCCTATGGTCTAGTATATAGACCTGTGAAGTTCTGTTTCCTGCTTTCCTTATCTATGGACTGAACTTGTCATGGATTTATTTGCAAGGAGAGACAGATTCGTCTGCTCAAAGAGACCATCTTAAAGTGACCCCTGCTGCTGTAGTCACTGCTGTCTGCTCATCTATGCTTCTGCTGTTGCCTTCATTGTGACCTTCTAAACCTTCAGTACATGCCTGTAGTAAGCACTTAAAGGTGTGGTACGCATTGGCAATTAATGTGTGAAACTTAACTGTAAACTTTGGAGATATGGTAGCTGTACCTCCTTCTTTATGATATTCTTGTATATGTATAATGCTAGTGTTATTTTTTTATATGTAATGTCTCCCACATTACCGCTGCTTGTGAAGCACTTGATTGATTTGGTAATCTAAACCATCTGAATTTAGAAAATAATGAAGCTCTGTGTGTGCCTGCTGGCTAACAACACTGATGGCATTTTTGACAAGACAACTTTTTTTTTAATTAAATGGCTGTGAAGAAATCTTTTGTAAGACAAATTGTGAAATTAAGTCATATGCCTGACAATGTCATCTGGAGCTGGAAAGTTTTCAGGACTTTTTCCCAAACAAGGGGAGATGAAGGGTAGCTGTTGAGTGTGCATGGAAAGTACACCTATAAACTATCTCATAAATCTTTTTTTTCAGGGTTTAGGCTGCTTGAATCCTTTCTAAAATGTATTTTTATCTTCTGAAGATCTTAAGGTTGAAAAGTTGACAGTCTTCTCTGCTTATTCATTTTAGCTATGTGAATTGCTCACTGGAGTGTCTGGAGCAAGACACCTGACCATGGACAGTGTTTGTCGTAGGGTTTTTTTGATTGGTTTGTTAGTTTTGTTTGGTTTTAATTTAGTGATAATGTGCCCTTGTATTAAAACTTCTGATACTTCATGTAAGCCAGGCATTACACCACTGCAGGTGTAGCCAGCAATAAGATACTGGCTTCTGGTTTCTTGGGGAGTGCATGTATGTTTTCTTTTTAAGAAATCCAGCATGCCCTGCTGCACCCCTCTGCCTCTCAATCTGTCTGCTGTTCTGCAGAATATAATAACAAATACTATACTTGTTTCCTTTCCCCTTTCTTCCTCTTGTCCTATAAACCTGAGGAGGTGCACTAAGATCTTGGAATGAACATTTTGGAAGTATTTGGCTTAGATATAAAGAAATGAAGGGGAAAAAACCAGACTGTGGCAGAATGTTTCACTCTGACGCCAGGGCCTTTGCTAGGGTTAGCTATGCAAATGACTGTCTAGTAAAGCTTATGTGCTGTCAGCTGTTTGAAGGTGATCTGACAGGTGAATTGTTTCAAGAAATCAAAGTTCCTCTCTGTTCAGATTCTCAAACTGGAGTCTTAGGAATTCTTGGTATGGGTGTATGATTGCCCTAAAATAAACTTATTGGCCAGATTCACGCAGGAGACTAGTTTCTCGTACTGATGTCTGAATTGTTATGTGCAACTGACAGATGCTTCTAACAGCACATCATAAGCCTGGCCTGATGTGCAGTAAAGTGAGCTCTTCTCCTTACTCTTTGGTTCCCCTGCAGCACTGAAGATGGTCTTGAATTTTACTGGTGCCTAGTAACATAGACAAAGGCTGGTGAAAGACTGTTAACAATTGTTAAGTTTGCATGAATCCGGTGTCTTCTGTCAGAATTTTTGTCTGCCTTAAGTGGAGAAGCACAGTAACCACTTGCAGTGTCTTTGATTCAGGTGCATATGATTGAAATTCTCGTTTACATAGCCTGTGTTAGCTTACATCACCTAGTTACTTTTCTGGAAATGAACAATAAAAAAACCCCTAAAGTGCCAGAGTCTTATGAAATGTGCTGTAACTGCAGTATCACTTTGTCTTTGCTTTGGTAAAACTACTGCAGTGTGCTTTAAAGGGGGGGCAGCTTGAGAGGTGGATGCAATTACTGGCTTTTAACACTTTTAACACAGTTGAAGGTATTTGTTAAACTAATGTTTGCATAGAAGTTTTTTTCCTGTTTTTCAGATTTGCCTGGTTGTACTGTATTAATCCATAGATATGGTAATCATGATCATGGAAATTGTATAGGGAAAATTATGAATGAAAAGTTAATAAACCTTTTCTTTGCTTTGGCATTTAAATGCTGATGCAAGAAAATCTTCTGTGGCTTAGTGTTTGAAATTTTATATCTGACTAAACTTTTTTTTTTTTCTTCCTTAGGATGTCTTGTATACTGTGTGCAACCCTGTTGGAAAAGTTCAGCGCATTGTTATATTCAAGAGAAATGGAATTCAAGCTATGGTTGAATATCCTTTTAGAGTAGTTTTTTAATTCTTTTTTTCTGTAGGTTCTTGACTGCAGATGGGATTTAAAATGAGAATGTCAGAAAAATACTGTGTGATTTTGAGACCAAATTGTTTTGAATTTTATATCAAACATATGGTAATTTCTAATTTCTATATGACTATAAGATAAAACAGCACCTGAAATCATAGAATTGCTTGGTTGGAAAAGACCTTTGAGATCATAAAGTTCAACTGTACCCGTCCACTACAAAACCATATCCCCGAGCACTTCGTGTACTTGTCATTTAAATACCTTCAGGTATGGTGACTCAACCACCTCCCTGGGCAACCTGTGCCAGTGCTTGACAACCCTTTTGGTGAAGAAATTTTTCCTGATGTCCAGTCTGAACCTTCCCTAGCACAACTTGAGGCCATTTCCTCTTGTTCTATTGCCTGTAACTAGAGAGAAAAGACCAACACCCACCTCTGTACAACTTCCTTTCAGGTAGTTGTATAGAGGGATAGGATCTCCCCTGAGCCTCTTTTTCTGCAGGCTAAACAACCCCAGTTCCCTCAGCTGTGCCTCATAACACTTGTGCTCCAGCCCCTTCACCAGCTTCATTGCCGTCCTCTGGACAAGCTTCAGCACCTCGATGACCTTCTTGTAGTGAGGGGCCCAAAACAGAACACGGCATTCAGGGTACAGCCCCTCAGTGCTGAGTACAGTGGTAGAATCACTTCCCTGGTCCTGCTGGCCATGCTGATACAAGCCAAGGTGCTGCTGGTTTTCTTGGCCACCTGGGCACAGTGCTGGCTCACATTCATCTGGCTGTCGACCAACACCCCCAGGTCCCTCTCTGCCAGGCAGCTTTCCAGCCAGTCTTCCCCAAGCCTGTAGCTGCACAGAGTTGTTGTGTCCCAGGTGCAGAACTTGGCACTTGGCCTTGTTGAACCTCATGGACTGGCCTTGGCCCATCGATCCAGGCTGTCCAGATCCCTCTGTAGAGCCTCCCTACTCTCAAGGAGATTGACACTTCTGCCCAGCTTAGTGTTATTCGTGAACTTACTAAGAGTGTACTCAATCCCCTTATCCGGATAAAGATACTGAATGGGTCTGGAGCCAGCACTCAGCCCTGGTGAACACCACTTGTGACTGGCCTCCAACTAGGTTTAACTATTTACCACCACTCTTTGTGTCTATTTGTCCAGCCAGTTTTTAACCCAGCAGAGGGTGTGCCTGTCCAGGCCAGTGGCAACCACTTTCTCAAGTAGAATACTGTGAGAAATGGTGTCAAAGGCTTTACTGAAGTCCAGGTACCTACATATTTCATCTCAATATGAAAATGATGTTGTCAACAACAGTCTTGATAACCATGTTTATAGGTCACCCTAAGGCTAGTGATTGCGGACATGAAGGGTGTCATAGATTTGACAATGCATTATACACAAAAGTTTCATGGCTTCTGCCTGTGTTGATACTCCGTAAATGGGTTGTGAATTGCAGAGGTGCAGTGTGACTTCTTCAGACTCTTCTAAAAAATATTTCTAATATATACTTCTTTTCTTACTATTCTGAATTTAATAAAGCACAAGACTAACTTAGGCCTTCTTGACCTGTTTATCATGTATTGAGGAAATTCCCCACTCTTTTATTATATTGTTTGCTGTATTTGTAGCATTTAAGTTTTACATGGGATAAATGTTCAGGGTTGTTAATGTGTCACTGTGGTTTGCAAAGTTGAAATTCTGATGTGATTACACCTTAGTTTATAAAACTCTGATAACCCTCTTCCTAGAGACAGGTTACTCTCCAGTTCTGAGCTGTTACCTGGACAAAATTGTATGAAAATATAAAATTCTTTTGTAGTTTCAGATGGTACTGGTATAATGTATGACTTACCCAGTGGCTGCATTGATGATTTGCCAGGCAAAAAGATTACTCTGACTTCCACAAAAGCAAACTAATTGCTTTTTATCTAAGATATTTAAACTGTGTCCTACAGACAATAGTTAGACTTACTATGATAGTGTATCAAGTTTGTGGTAAGCAGTGTTGTCTGAATCAGATGACTCGTACAGTTGGGAGTTATTGTTAGTTAAGGCTCAGGTACATTTTTCTGCTAGTCATAGAACTAATCTTAGAGCGTGTAGAGGATATGCCGTGATCTACATGTTGGAGCCTAGTACGTGCGTCTGCCTTGAGTGGTGGATTTAAAGCAATATGCTTGTTATATTTTTTGATGTGAGATCATTATTTTTTCATTCAAAGTATCTCTTTATTCTGTGGTTTTATTTGGCTAATAAGCTGAAAAGGATGTACCTGTTCTTAGTTATTTTTGCTGTAACGTATCTAATGAGTTCATGTTCTCCTTGCCCACAAATCTCTAGCTAATGCTAGCTGTGAGAAGGCATACGTTGTCTTAAGTCACACTTTCTTGCCCCTGAGCTCTAATCGCTACCTAAATGATGCAACATGAACTTTCTTTCCAAGCTTTCCCTTCAAATATTCTCTAAGCTTACTCGTACTTTTCTATATCCTCTGAACATTATTAAATCCACCAGAATGTCCACTTTCAAACAACATAAGCTCAGAGCATAGACTAAGCTTGCATCTATACAATTCATACTGAAGAATTTGCTGATTTATGAATCATCTCATTGTGTGCTACTTGGATCTTGAAAACAGATGCTTAATGTAAATTGAACCCATATATATTTGTTGGTCATTTTGTATTGAAGTCTGTATAAGAGTTCTTGTAAGGTATACAACAGTGAAATATCTGCAGGCTACAAAAGTAAAACCATGTCAGAAGAAAGGGACATGAATGAGACACCTTGGGAAAAGTCCTTAATGTGATCTGTATGTTTGAGTCCGTGTTTTGTGCCCAGAAGGCGAAGGCTGCACTCAATGGAGCTGATATCTATGCAGGATGCTGCACACTAAAAATTGAATATGCAAGGGTAATGCTTGGACCTTCTTTTTTAATCTTAGTACAAAAATATATTATAGTCAAGATTTAACTATTTTCACTTTTACTCTGTTTGAACAGCCAACTCGACTTAATGTCATTAGAAACGACAACGATAGTTGGGACTACACTAAACCATATCTGGGCCGACGAGGTAGGTTTTCATCTGTTATTGCTGTATATGTTTAACTGTACTAATGACAATCCTTTATACATGGTCAGGCTGTATCACAGTAGTAATTTCTAAGCAAGCCAGTGCTGCTGAAGGCTGTGTTCACAAGCCAGGAAATTAACCCTGAGCCCTAGTGTCCCCTCTCTCTGCCGTGTGCTTGAGCCACTTAGTTCAACAAGGAGCCCACACCTGCAAGCACCTTTTCAGCTCTCAAGGACTTGCATTTCTCCAAGCAGCTCTCTCTCTTTGGAGAAGAGGGAACCTGGTACAGACTATTCCTTACAAACTGCAAACTTACACACTGCTTCTCCTTCGAAAAGACTTTTTTTTCCCCTATGTTGGACGAGGCATTAAGAAGGATAGAGGACTTCAGCAGGCTGACTCTACACTTCATCATGCACCACATCGGCATCAGCAAAAACAAACAAACAAACAAAAAGCCCTCTGAAAAAAGCTCAGACTTGCAATTCACCTTGTCTGCATACTGCATGCACCACCACAAGTTTTTAAAGGAGGACACTTTCATTACTTCAGATTTGTATGGGATGAATAACATGATAGACTGTACCCATTCTGTTCAAGGTTGTATGTATGCTGGTCTTATTTCCCTTAAAATTTCAACTGAAAAATTGAAAACCTCCAAAATTAAGAAACCTTCTTGTTGATATCATTGATGTTGTAATCTTTTTATTATTTGCTGTATGTGAGATTTGCATTAAGTCTTTTAACAGTGTAAATATTGTCTAGTAATAGGGAAATTTAATCCTTTCTTATAGAGTTTGAACCAAGCAGTGCAATATCAGATAGGTCCCCTCAGTTATATTTAAGTATTAAAATAGGGAGATCATAGTTGGTACAGGCATACTGTCTCTTAAGTACTGAGCTGTATAAATTACCAGAACCTAACTCATTTTAGTGGAACCTATGTAAAGAAAACCACTATGTAGCTTAACTCCTGTAAAGTGTTTATTTAAAAAAAACCCCAAAACCTGACCTGTAACTACCGAGTGCAGTTTTCAGTAACTTATGTGCAACAATGTGTGCAATGTAAAGTTAGAAAAATGGAGACAATATGTCTGAGATAAGAGTATCTACTTATCAAAGGCTATATGAGAGCCAGGTCCTTGGCTGTCTCAGGTGATACGTACTTTCAAAGTAATTCTGCAGAGAAAATTCAAAGTGATTCTGAGCTGGTAAAACTGTTGTATAACTGAAAATTTAGAGCTTGAATTTTCGAAATTAAGTTCTTGTAAAAAGTTAACAAGGGAGGTACAGTATTGGTTGTATCTTGTAGATTATGACGATTTGTATCGGGATTCAAATTTTTTTCTCAAATTCCATAGTTAAAAAAGGGATTTTGAAAAAATTCAGGGGCAAGAAAACAATCTGAAGGTTTGAATTTGAGAAAACTGGAGGATAAATTTGACTGATCCTCATGTGTTTTGATCATTGCGGTGTTTGGAGGCTGACTTGTAATGCTGTGCATCTAATTACATTATGTAATTGGTCTGGAGATGGATATGTCTGCATGAACTAAGTATTCCACAAGCTAAGGAAAACAGTGGAAAATGAAAATCATAGAACAACCAGATTGGAAAGAGACCCACTGGATCATCGAGTCCACCCATTAATGTTAGGATAGGTGTAGCTTTCTCTTTCTCAAGAACTCTCACTCTGCTCTTGTTTTCCTTTTGTTATTTTGACAGCCTGACATATTTTCTGTATGTCGCTCTATTATGCATAAGAGAAGAATTAGACTTGTTTTTTACGTATATCTATTTACTGTGACCCACATCTACTTATCTAGAAAATGGGAATATAAGTTTTTGAATGAACACTGAAATGTACTTGAGAAAGCAGGCATCTAAAGGAATTTCGTCCATAAAATAGCACTTTTTTTTTGAGTGAGAGCATTCTTGATTTTGTCCTTCAACTTACTCTTACAGCAGCATTGTTTGGCTTTTGAATGAAATGTGACCTGAACTGTAGGGATCTGACTGTAGTAAACAAGGTCTTAGCCCAAAGGAATTTCGGTCTGAGGGCAGACATGCTAATGCATCCTCTCAGAATTTCATAAACACACATATACAAATCTTTGGAAGGAAATGCTTTTTTTTTTTCCCCAAAAAAGAACAACTGGTTTTAGTTCTTTAAGGTAACAAATTAAAGAATTACTCATCCATAGTATTTCTTGACCTAGCAACTGCCTGCTGCTGTGAGCCTGTATTGCCTTAGACTGAACTGAAAAAAAGCCACCGGACTTAGTATTCTACTTGCTTTCATCCAGAAAGTTCAAACTGTAGTTTGGAGTATTTCTCTTGGTGGTAATACTAGCATAGGCTTAAGGACCAAATTTACAAACAAAACCAAAAACTCCAAACTTAAACTAGATTATTAAGTATCTTTCCTTTCAAAATTATTTTTTAAAACATATCACTTCTTATGTTTCAGTGCTTGTTTGCTTTATTTATTTGCACTGGCACAACTGAGAGGCTTTTTTCAAAGAAGGAACAAATGTGAGACAGCAAGAGAGAGCAGTGGAGTGCACCATCATGAGGGGGAAGTATTTGTCAAACTCTATTCCCTCATGACTTTTTATTTGAAGAATACGACCCTTTACTCAG
Organism: Piaya cayana; assembly: GCA_013389865.1. Lineage (NCBI taxonomy): Eukaryota > Metazoa > Chordata > Aves > Cuculiformes > Coccyzidae > Piaya > Piaya cayana. Next base: position 44,820 of record WAAB01009381.1, read on the forward strand.
TTACCGTGTGCTTTTTCAAAGCATTTAGCTCCACAAACTGAAACTATAAACTTGATTTTTCTGAGAGGGGATTACTGCATACTGTGAAATGCTCAAAATACTTGATATGACTGCCCATTTGCTTTCTAGAGCCAAGTACCAGAGCTGTTACCCTGAAAAGGAAATAGAAAAAGAAAACTTGACAAAAACGATCTGTCTTCTATATATCTGAAGGACATTCAGCCCCGTTCTTTCTTCAAGCTTTATTGGCCAAAGTAAATATCTGAGTTGGAACCTATCCTCCAAATCTGGAGCAGAAACAGCCGTGTGTGTTTTCATCTCCCACTGTTGTGTTGCCTGATGCAAATAGTTCGTGTTTTTCTGGGGAAGTACCTCCAGCTACATTGGGTGGAGTTGCCATTTTCAGCAGTTGTACTTGAAGTTCCTGGAAAGTGTTGTAAACTGATGTCTTGCCACATCTTTTCAGTGTGGCTTTTTGAATTGTGAGAAATCAATTGTTGCTTACCACAAAGAAATCTGGAAGTTTAGAATTGCTTTGTCATGCAGCATGGATTTGATTAGAAAATACAGCTTTGAGTATGATGCACTGCTCTCCTCCAGTAATGTAGACCCCTTGCTTAACTTTATATCCTAGAGAACTGGGTTTTCTTAAAGGATTGACTGTTGATTAAGTGCATTATTCAGTGATGTTTTTCTTCAGATGAACTGTTATACGCTCCTGATAATGCAATAATGTACAATCCTTTCAGCACGCCCATAAATCAGTAGGTGTTCTGTAAATAATATATGTACACATATGTAATGCTCTCTGTTTACTGATTGTGAAACCATGTAATACAGGTTGTTGTTGGCTTATGCTGAAACTTCTTGAAAGAAGCCCACTTTGAAAATGTGTTGCTGTTGAAGCTAATATTATGATTCAGGTACTGTCTTTCAAAAGTACTGCATTTCAAATTTGTTTTAAGAAACACATAGGTAAATACTGCTGTATGGTGTTACCTATACTAATGTGTGGTGTCTGTTTAGGAAAACTATGGGGTATTTCTGTAAACTTTAAATGTCTGGATCTCTTCATTGGCTACTGCCCCTAATCAGCTTAAGTACAATTTGTTATACAGATGGCAGTCTTTTAATTTTGGTGTCCCAGGTCGACAGCTCGTGGTTTTAGATGTATAATTAATGAGAAATCATTTATAAAATTAACGAGGACTCAAATTACTTTTGCTTCTTAACTAGAAACTTTGTGTCTTAACTGGAGAAACAAGTGTGTAGTTGTGCATACTAAACTGTTTTCTCTCACTTCCCACATGTTAGACAGAGGGAAGGGCCGCCAGAGGCAAGCTATTTTGGGAGAGCACCCATCATCATTTAGACATGATGGTTATGGTAAGTAACATATGATGACAGGTGATTACGAGTTCTTTACATATTATATGGAATTCTGCATATTCAGTCAGTGCTTACCTGTGGACCCCTGCAGCATGAGTAGTTCACTGTTGTGCTGCACATGTGGTGCTGTCAGTCCACATACTGAAAATGCTAGCGATTCACCGAAATCTGTGCGTTTATTACCCTACCTCTTCTTTCACAGAGAGCATCCAGCTCTACAGACTTATTCCTTGGAAGAGTGTTTGCTTTCAGTTGCACCCTAGCAATGGATAGAAAATTACATGTGTTCTGGGAAAGAGTTTTCTCCTAGAAAATGGCAACATAGCTTGATCAATGTTTTAATGCAACACAGAGCTCTGATGTTCTTGCATGCAGAGCTGTGAACTGTGGACTTTGCATTTCTTCTAATATAGCTAATTCTGAAAAGGTATACCTGTGTGACTGTAGAAGTTTTGGTTTGGAATCAGTGCTGTAAAGTGCAGCAGTAGTATTTGTAACTGTAGATTTGCTGTCACTTTCTTGGTGTTGGACCAAGGCCTCGGGGTTGTCGAACTAATGTCCCAGTTAGATGCAACTTTTCTAGTTCTTCACTCTCTTAACTGTCAAATACAGTGTCATTTGTCTTACCTCTTACTTTGCAAATGTATTTATGACATTCTACAATGTAGATTGACCTTCTGCCTACTCTTTCCAAAGGTTCTTCAAATCTCCAGAATTTCCAAGTTTCACCTTGTATTCACTGATACACTCTCTACCTTAAGTAATGTGGCTATCTCCTCCTATACCACTGTCTCACTACTCCTTTTTGCTGGGGAAAAAAGAACAAAAGGTTCCTTTTGTGCTTGTCTTATGTGAATGTCACATTATTTTTGTTTCAGAAGAACAGAGATATCTCCCTGGTTTGTAATGCTGATGTGCAATGCTTTTGTTTATAGAAAATGCTAGTAATATCTCTTCATTTGGGAAAAAAGCTTTTTTCACTGAAACTTGTCACATTACCTGCAGTGGAAAATACGGCAGCTTCATTTTGCATTAATGCAGAGTTTCTTTATGTATTCCTTTTTCTTCCAAATTTGCTCTTTGTAGAAAGGCAGTGTTCTGATTTAATCTCTTCTCTCAGTAAAAGAGCTGTGGCATCTCCTCTCCTGACCTCTGGCTAAAAGTTCACTCTTTTTGATGTGTTTTCCCTGCTTTGTAATATTCGTTCTTGGTGTCATATAGCTCTATAAGTCGACACAGCAATGTTGCTGAAGGTTTGTTTTAAATATTTGTTCTGATAGGTTTATGTTCAAATATTTTTTTATGGTGCAGGGAAGATATAATTTTTATAATTACTGCAGTACCTTTTCCACTTTTTGTATGAAAACAATACCATGAAACAGCTCCTTCCTTCTTGTCTGGTATTGTTGGAAAAGACTTGGAATGTTAAAGGGAGCAGACGAGGGGGTTTTGTTTGCTTGGTTTGGTTGTTTTGTTTTTTTTGTCTGAAAAAAAAAAAGATTGTGGAAGCTGCTGTAATGTTGTTCCTCCCCTCCATTAAACATGCACTATGTACCTGGCTTCAATGCATGATGAAGTAGTGAAACGTGTTTCAAACAATATTATAGCATGGTGTTTTGTCTCCTTAGGGTCACATGGTCCTTTGCTGCCTTTGCCAAGCCGTTACCGAATGGGATCTCGGGACACTCCGGAACTTGTGGCTTATCCATTGCCACAGGCATCCTCCTCTTACATGCATGGTGGAAATCCTTCTGGGTCAGTTGTCATGGTTAGTGGATTGCATCAGCTGAAAATGAATTGTTCAAGGGTCTTCAACCTGTTCTGCTTGTATGGAAACATTGAGAAGGTAAAGCATAATTTATTAGAAACTTGGAAACTACTATAGTAATTTTAATTGCTTTGAGAAAAGCCTGGCTGAGATGATCTAAAGATATTGCTTAATAACTTGCAAAACTCTTGACTGTACTGTCTGTTGCAGTGTCATTTTTTCTGTTCTCTACCATAGGTGAAATTTATGAAGACTATTCCAGGCACAGCACTAGTTGAAATGGGTGATGAGTATGCTGTGGAAAGAGCTGTCACACATCTAAACAATGTCAAGTTATTTGGAAAGAGACTTAATGTCTGGTAAATATATTTTATTAGATTAATAGCCTACCAGTATGCAGATGGAATGGAGTTGCAAATGGGCAATATCCCATTGATCTGTTATCATTTGGGGATTTATGGTTTCCAATTTGCAAGTATTATTTATTTATTTGTTATATAATTTTATAATTTATAATTTTATTTATATTAATAACAGACACTCGTGTAATGTCCATATGCTTTAATAAATTGTATTCCCTAATGTATCTTGCCCTTCCTTTCTACTTGTGTGTAAGGAAGGTGTCAAATCCAACCTGTCTTGTTCTCCTATTTTAAATTGTAGCAAAGAACTGTCAGCTGTCTTCTGGTTAGATCAGTAATCTGTGTGCAAAATATGCAAGTCTTAACTATTTAAGAAACATATATATACACACATATATATATATGTGTATATATACATAATTATATCTATCTCCTTAAATCCCAGTGTTTCCAAGCAGCATTCAGTAGTTCCAAGCCAGATATTTGAACTGGAGGATGGTACAAGTAGTTACAAGGATTTTGCAATGAGTAAGAATAATCGCTTCACCAGTGCCGGCCAAGCATCTAAGAACATCATCCAACCACCCTCTTGTGTGCTGCATTACTATAATGTCCCCTTGTGTGTGACTGAAGAAACATTTGTAAAGGTAGGCAGTTGAAATGACTTATGACATATAGTGCTTTGGTGCTCCATCCTAGCTTTTACACTGTGCTACCTTTTAAAACAAGTAACTGAGATAATTACAGGATAATGACTGGAAAGAGAACTGGTTTTTAGAATAGGTTTGTAACCTCTCTATATAGAAGCTGCTATACTTTCACAATTCTAATGCTGTTCTCTCCCTTTAAGTTTTGTTTTGTTTTATGTGAGGAAAAAGATTTTTGGAAATAAAGCTTAAAGTGTTTTTTGTGGATGAAGGGAAAAGGCTCACACAAGGCCAAATCTAGGGAAAATTAAGACTACAATTGCAAAAGATTTACTCACTCCCTGGGGCGGCTAAGAGGTTTTGGAATAGAGACACGCATGCAGCTGGAACAGGTTGCACAGTTGAGTTCTGTGGGGTGCTTTAAGCATGCAATTCTGAGCCTCTCAAGTGGAAGCAGTGGCAAAACTTATGACAGTTCAGCAAGCTCTATCTGAAAGTTCACTTTGGTTCATGAGTGTACACATGTTTTGTGTACAACTTCTGAGCTACTGTATTGAAGTGTGGATGTCAGAAAGAAGTAATTTTTGATATTTCAGGTAGTAGCTATATCAGTAGTGTTAATATTTGTGCCTATAAAATCATATTTGTCATGGACACCATAGGTATAAGTCTTGTTTTGTATGCTATAGATTAGTATTCTAAAGAATTAACCAACTAAACATATTTTTAAAAATAATAATTTGCCATAAATTCTTGGAAACTTTCCTAATGAGTCAGTATTTTTCCTCTGTTTGTGTTTCTTCCAGTAACTTGGAATTTTTGGTAATGTGTTTATGTGCATTTTTATTGGAGTTTTTACCTCTTATTTTTGTGACAGTTATGTGAGGATCATGAAGTTCTCGGCTTTATTAAATACAAAGTGTTCGATCCAAAACGTAAGTAAACTTAGACCTGTTTGGTGGGCTGTTTAGCTTTCAGTTTTGATAAGAGCGTACACTGTCAGGAGATGTTGCTGACCTGCTCCTTCCCCTTTCTTATTTTGACAGCCTCTGCCAAAACACTGTCTGGTCTGTTGGAATGGGAATGTAAGACAGATGCAGTGGAAGCTCTCACTGTACTTAATCACTACCAGATAAGAGTCCCAAGTAAGTAAATTTTACTGATGTTACTGTTACACATTTTTTCTTGATTTCTTTTTTTGTTGATACGGCCTTTGTATAAGGTGAAGCTTCAGCAGCAAAATCTGCAGCTAAAACCTGCATCACTCTTTTTATATGTATATATATACACAAATATTTATACACACATATATATATTACAGTGTACAAATACTGTATCTATATCTAGTACAGTATTTAATCTCAAGTTTAGGTTCCAGTAGTTTTTATCTAAATGGCCGTCTGTTGTCTTAGTTTTTGAGTCAGCCTATAGAACTCAAAACATGCTCTGCAACTTTGAAGTTCTGGAAAGATGGAGAAAAAAAATGGTTTGGGATAAAAAGAAGCTAGGAAGGAAAAACATTAAAATCTGTTGTCATCAAAATCAAACCTAATGGGTTATGTCTTACTGAAGGTTTTTATATCTTCCACAATAAATGCGGAGAAATCTGCGATGTCTTTGGTCAGAAGATTCTTTAAGTTACACAGCTGACTGCTCCGAATTAACTGATCCAGGAGTGGTTTCTTTTTCCAGTCAGAATTGTGAGGTCAAGCTGAGTAACAGTAACAGTGTAGGGCAAGTCCATCTGCTAACCCAGTACACAACAGACCAGATCTGCACTGGACAGTTAAGAGAGTTCTCAGGATTAAATGGAATGTTTCTGGGTATTCACAGACATGACTTAGAATCCAGCCCAATCTCTAGTATTATTTTAAAGTACCTTCTCCAAACTATTATGTATTTGTCACTCTGTCGAGTGTTAACAGTTTAAATCTTTCCTATCCCTCTCCTCTCTTCCCCCTCTTCTATCCACCTTCTCAATAATGGCCTGAGATTACTTCAGGGGCAGAATATTTTTTTGTAAAGATATTAGCAATAACATACCATTCACAGTTTCAGATTTATCTCAGTGTGGAGGGGTGATAACAGCAAAAGAATTTACTTTTTCAACATGAAAAAAGTCAAACTAATGTATAATCAAATGTAGGTACTGCAGGAAGAGACGACTGTTTAAAACAAGGACTGCTAGTTAAGACTTGCTGTAGTAAGATTGTCTGAGGTTGGCTGAACCAGGAAGATGTCTTCCGTTACCTGAGAGGCAAATGTGTGCTGCCATCTGTGGGCGTTGGCAGTCTTTCCAAATAGAGGAGGGTTGGTTTATGCTTTGCTTTCTGGAGAGACCTGAAGGGTGTGCTGGACAGCCTGCTATTCTTTTCTCAGTCTGATAGAAATGCTACATTTTATGTCTTGACTTCCTTAAATATCTGTCTCTTGTCTTTTGAAACTGCCTGTTAAAAACTATTTTACAAATAGTTCAGCTAGGAAGCAGCAATAATTTCTTGTGTATAGTATAACATTTGGAATTCTGTGTACATTGCCGTGCAACCAGATCCATCACTTTGGTTTTATGTCTAAAAAATGCTGGTAAACTGTCAATAATGCCTACTCACAGGTCACCTGGTGTCTGTGAGTAACTGGTGGGGGAAGTGTGAACATTAAACCTACAGAACTTGTAAACTTGTCAGATTACATGAGGTGATCTTGATCAGCAGGAGAGCTTTACTCAGTAAAACACCCTGAGTATGTTGTATGTTGTCTCCTGACAGATGGCTCCAACCCCTACACCTTGAAGCTTTGCTTCTCTACTTCATCCCATTTATAGAGAAGAGGACAGCATGTTAAGAGCTACGCTCACCTTGATTTGCAAGTTTAAAACTACACTTCGTTCACAAAGCTCTAAAGTGGTTGTTCTAATGTTGCCTTGTTTCAACTTAATTCTAATATCTTTTATCTTGTTTTATAATAAATAGATGTTCCTTCATAAATACAAAAAAAAGATTTTTTTCTTTTTGCCTCTGAGAAGTACATGGTAAGCTTACCACGAAGATTCTATTTCGCTATCTTCAAATGTCTAAAGAAGCGCCAGTAGTATAAAAAAAAGATCATTTTCTTCCGAAAAATGAATTATATTTGCATTTTCAATACTGTTAAAGAGTAGTATTTTTCCTATTGTAGTCTTAACTGGCAGATAGAATTATTACATCAGAATTTTAAATGTAGGACTTGTTTTACGGTATGTTAAGTAGTGAAGTATGTTGCAATACTAAAGCTTGTATTTATAAAATGCTTTAATCAGGTTAATGTTGCACATACCGAATTTTTAGTAGTATAGACTTGATTTATAGTTCAAACAAAGCTAATGTAAAAAATTAAGTATGTACATGTGTATGCTGTGAATTCATACTTATTTAAAGTGGGTTTGCTTTTTTAAAAAACTGTTTTCCATTTGCGTTAGCATGAGGCCATTAGCTCGTTGCACCATGGGGCCTTTTAAAAATTAAAATTGCAAGCCTGTATCAATGTGTTCATCCTCATTTTCCATAATTTAATGTTAAATCTTCGGTGTTTAATGTATCCTCTTGACTACTTTTTCTGGTTTTTAAATAGTGGTTATGACATACAAAATGGTAAAAGTTGGCTACGTGGGAAGATTGATTGCAGTGCAAATCAAGGTGGTAAAGATAGTTAGAACAAAAAGTGTGCCCCACCATACTTTCTTATACCTGGAGAGTTAGTTCAATATTTTCTTTTGTCTGATTATCTTGTACGTCTGTTACGATCGTGAAAGAATTCATAGACTTGGGTAGCCTCTCACTTAAACTGAGGTAATCTAGGTGGGATTCAGGTAATGAAACTAATTGCGTGATGTGAAATGAGGTGGGATATCTTTCACTTTGTGGAAAGTGATTTCTTTTGTCCCAGTACTTTGAAACCACTCTTCTCTCTTCTAGAACTGGAGTTGTCTGTCTTGGGCTGGAAATCCAAGCAGGCAAGTCTGGGAGCTGCTGTCCTAGGCTCTGTGTTCTTTTCCATTTTGTGAATTTGTAGCCAAGTGCTTAGGGCTTCTTTCAGTTCAGCAGTTAGTGATCAGAGAGAAGTTAGTTGAACACATATTTTATGTTTTATCATAGAAATTATTTGTTATGTCTTCACAGATTTTATTCATATCTATCCTTTATGCAAGATTGTTTGTGCAGTATGCTTGTCCTTGAGAGATTATGTTGCAATGTATTTGCAGACTGTGGGCATTGCACGTCTTTAAATATAGACCGGATTTTCCCCATTCTTAATTTCAAGGCAGATACACCTTATCATACCGGAGAAAATGTGTCAGCTCTTCTTCAGGTTTTCTCATAAACAGTGATTAATTTTTGCACTGTCTACCTCCATGTTGTTCATTCTTTGTGTAAGGTACAGGTGTTGTTTCAGGTATTCAGATCAGGCTTCTTATGTGTCCAAGCTCAGAACTGAAAGACAACTGCTCTTTGGCAGCTCTCTCTGTTAGTGGTATGGAACACTAACCTTCTGGCCAGTAGGTGGCAAACTAATTTGCATTTTAGGGTCATTGCCAATATTCTTTTCAGACTCATTGTTTTTCTCCTGAAATTGCTTCCGTAGAGTTCCGGCATAGAAGGCTATGTGCCATATCTTGCTGCTTGCCAGCAGAAATGCTGGGTGCTAGTGAAATATTCTGTGCTACCTAGTGTTTTAACTGTAAAAGGTCTCTCCTAATCATTCCTTTCTCTTCCATCAAGTTGAATGTTGTTTGGAAACCTGTTTCTTCTTTCATAACTTGCATTGCTAAGTGGTACTGCTCCTAAGACCGGTGAGAAAGGCCTCACTGAATAATACATTGTATTTGTGTAGCTTCAGAAATCAAGTTGTTTATAGTTGAGCATCAAAACCAGTATGTTACCTGTTGGTCCAGTTTGGGATATAGGATGAGTGACCCTGAAAGCATTTGGGTTTTACAAAAAAGCACACTTTTTTTTCAGTGTCCTCAGTGGATCACAGCATTTGGTGCCTAAGATATTCAGGTGAAAGGCATCAGTTCCTGTGACTGACCAGCTCAAACAGAGGCCAGACTAGTCCCAGATGTATCAGAGAGGACTTAATACTAACTGGAAGTCCTGGATACAAAATGAATACCCTGTGCCATGTGGGGAAGAAAAGAGAGGAGTCTGAAAAATTGTACAGACTTCTTTCTGCTTCAAAATAATTCTCTTATTCATGTAAAAGTTGAGAACACAAAAGATGCCTTGCCTGTATGTTGCCGTAAAAGAAAATGATGTCTTCTCTTGGGCATGCAAGGATGGATGGTTGTCCTCAAGGAGGAATGAGGTCAGTCTCCTTCCACAAGCATGTTTTGTGTTCACCAATAAGTAGAACAGAGCTAGAACAGGGAGGTGTGTGTGTCACACCCCAAAAGTAGACAGAGTAGGGCCCAGAATTGTATTTAAACATTTAGTTTATTACCTATAATGGTATAATTCTAAGTCAAGAATATAAGTTTAAGTCTAGACCAAAATTAGCTTCCTATAAGAGTTTGGAAAGGACCATACAACCTGTACAGAGTTCAGTGATAGAGTGTTTAGATGTTTCCTTGAAGCTGCTGTGAGTGAAGTTTCTGCAAATGCTCCGGTGCAGTGCCCATGGGTTGTGGATGATGTTGATGGGGGGGCTTAGGCCAGCTGAGAGGGAGCTCTGATTTCTGCTTGCTCCTCTCATTCTCTTTATAGTCTGTTCTGTAGTGATAACATCTGGGGTGTCAGTGGTAACAATGGATTGCAGCGCAACCCCCAGCAATGTGCAGGAATCCAGAGAACTCCAGGGTCATAGATCAGGATGTTTCCATCACAAGAAACTCTTAGTAATACTTTTGTTTTGAGGATCGCCTCTGAGTCGCGTTTTGTTGCACAGTTAGGATATATCTCCACGTACCTTTGTTGGTGTGTGGGAGATGCGGGGAGTGACCATGGACCAGATTGGTCATCCTGATAGGCAAACGANAGTGCCCATGGGTTGTGGATGATGTTGATGGGGGGGCTTAGGCCAGCTGAGAGGGAGCTCTGATTTCTGCTTGCTCCTCTCATTCTCTTTATAGTCTGTTCTGTAGTGATAACATCTGGGGTGTCAGTGGTAACAATGGATTGCAGCGCAACCCCCAGCAATGTGCAGGAATCCAGAGAACTCCAGGGTCATAGATCAGGATGTTTCCATCACAAGAAACTCTTAGTAATACTTTTGTTTTGAGGATCGCCTCTGAGTCGCGTTTTGTTGCACAGTTAGGATATATCTCCACGTACCTTTGTTGGTGTGTGGGAGATGCGGGGTGTGACCATGGGCCAGATTGGTCATCCTGATAGGCAAACGAGTGGCAGAGACATAATCACCCATTCTCCTTTGCTTATCTTTGCTGCACAGATGGACTTTCATGTGACCGCAGATGTGAAGTGGCCACCAGACCTCCATCTGGCCCCCGTCCACATCGCAACTCAGCAAAGCAGTACTCAGCAGCTTGGTGGGGGGGCAGGATATGTCAGAGTGAAAAGTTAGTTTCTCCAAGGGGAGTGAAGTTCATCTGTCCTTTGACAGAGGTATTGTTATATACTTGTTAGATTAAGATTAAATTATTATGTTCTCTCAATGCAATTTTTTCTGTCTCTTTTCCATAAGCCATACAAGCAGAATAGTGAGCATTACAAGCAGAGGATGTGCACAGCAAGCAGCTGGCATTCACACTGTAATATCTTCATGGTTGTTCTACTGTTTGTTGGGGGGTTTTGTTTTCTTTTTAAGAAAAAGTTTATCTTTTCTCATTAATCACCTTTCACTGGACATAAATTATGTACTGAGGGTAGATTTACATTAGATAGAATTATTGTACTGTAAGGCCGGTTAGGCACTGGCATAGGCAGCCCAGAGAAGTGGTGGATGCTTGGTCCCTGGAAATCCAGTAGGAGGTGTCCCTGCGATTGGAACTGGATGACCTTTAAGGAGTCTTCCAACCCAAACCATTCTGTGATTCTGTGATCTGTTCGTCTTTTCTCATTATACTTTATATCTTGTTTATATTTCTTATTCCGCAGATGCAAAAAGCGGGAATCGTTTCTTTTTGACTTTCTATACTACTACAAGAAGATAGTGTGTATTGCTAGGGTGACATAAGAAAAGATTGAAAAGAAACCATTTAGGAAGTGTTAGGTGTCCTACTTTATGAAAGGAATGATACAACTTCAAGAGGTGTCACTATGTCTGTCTCTTAGAAGGGGACAATGTTTGGGGTAAGCTGGCTTGTAACTGGCTGAAACCCTCTTTGTTGTAATTAAATGCAACTTGCTACTTTTCTTGCTGTGTGTTTTCTTGTGAGAACAGTGCTTGAACTTGTTTGAATATTATGATGGCTTAGCAGGAGACATTCAGCATCTTCTGTTAAATAATTTGTCGAAGTCTGGGAATGTCAACATGCTCAATTTTTTTTTCTTTTTTACTTCTGAGATGTATTTAAATATCTCTGATATCTTTTCATGTCCTGTATTCTCACATCTGTGGCTACTAGTGCATTTTTTAGCCATTCTAGGTTTTATATCTACCTGGTTTATTCCCCTCTAGCAATTACAGAGGTGGTAATAATCTCAAAAATAATCTTGTTTGCATTGGCATGGCTTTGTTCAGAAATAGTGAGCAAGAAGGCATGGGGCAAAAAAGAGTTGAGCTCGGCTTCCTGTAAAGTGTTCTTAAAGCACAAGATACCATTGTTCTGATTTTAACCTTAAACTAGATGCTGCTGGGCTGTGATTGAGAGCCTCCCACCTCCACATGTCTGCTATATAAGAGGTAACAGAAGAGTCCTGCTGTAAAACACACCTTCTAGCGGTTGCATATATCCGCCTGCATGTTTGCTATGGCTGTGCAACACTCTGGCGTGTTATTAGCCTTAAGGAAATAAAATTTGTTGATTTGGGTCCCCTGGTAGCAGCAGTCCCAAAGAAAGGGAAAAATGTAATGGGAAATGCAGTCTGGTACTTCAGGGGATATTTCCTATGTGTTGGTTAGTTGCTGATGCTGTGGTGCTGACCTACATCATAGGTGGTATTTCTCTAAGAGCAGTGAAAAAAGCCTCACTGTATAACAGCACAAGAAGAGTATGCGGCATGACTTGATTTGTTGTGAAATTCAAGAGTGAATGGGGAATCGTATCTTAGCAAGGGAGAAGAGGTGCTATGAGACTCCTGGAAGGAAGGTACTAAGAAACAAGGGGTGAGCACAGTTCACGAGGCCTGCGTTCCTCTCCTGGACTGTGGGACTGACAAGACTGAGAGGTGGACATTAAACTGCTGCTGGATAAAGTATTCTGATACGTGAGTTCTCACCTAATGCCATCCTGTCCAATAAGTGAGGTGTTTCTCACTTCCTTCTTTTCTTATAGCTTGTGCTATTTTTGCTTATAACTGTTATGACCACATTTTAAATTCATTTAGGCTCTTCCCAGCCTACATTTCCTTCTGAATGGTCTGAGAATGGACTTGAATGTGAAAAGTGTTTATAGTATTTACCAGGGAATTCTGAGTTTAGAAGTACTTGGTGTCATTCTTCATCTATAAAAGAAGGGATTTCCATTTTTGTTTTCCCTCACCTTGTTAAACCTTGTTAAGTGAGTTGTAAGGCAGTATCTTCTGAGTTGCACCACTGAAACTGATACTTCCCACAGAATATGGGGGAGTGTCATGCAACCAGGTTACTTGTGCTGGGCCTTGACCATGTCCCTCTAAAGGAGAGAATATCAGTCTGTTTTCTTCTGTTCAGAAAACTTTGGTATCTGTCCTGTGCCAAGACTTCCTGTTATGGCCTTTCACAGCCAGCTCCCTGGGCTAGAGCCACATGATAATTCAGATAAATTCTCTGCTCTTCTTCTTGACTGTTGCAGCTGCTGATGTGAGGTCTTAATTTCTGGCATGCTTTATTTAACTTTTTTCTTCTCTGGTGTTCATGGAACAGCTGCAGATTGAGGGGGCCTTCATACAAAGGAATGAGTACGCCTGCAGGAATGTGCCAGGGAGCCAGCAGCAATTAAAAAGGCAAGATAATTAACTTTGTTTTCCAAAACGTCTTGGGACTGAGGAACAGAAATGAGTCCAGGCAGGGACAGTATAGCAATATTTAGAACAAAATGCTGACATGGCCTTGTAGCATGGGAGGATGGGGTGGTTGAAGTTGTCAGTTGCTGCAGAATACAGGATGTAATTGTTCAATTTCATATAAGCTGTTACCTGTTTGTTTATTTTCTCTTGGCACCTTTCCTTCTTTCCATTTGTGGTGTTATCATTCTTCAAATTAGTAAGAAAATTAAATTGCAAATGTTTCTGCTCCACTCATATTTAAGTGCAAATGTTTCTGCTCCACTCATATTTAAGTGGATAGTAGTCAAATAAGCCCCCAGAANTTGGCTGAGGAGGCATCACAAGATTAAAATCTCAGATTTGGTTGACAGTTTATGACTAAAGGATTATGACTGTGTGCTTATACGTGGTTTTGCCACCTATCAGAAGCCCATTACCTCTGAGATTCTCCTTAGAGACTGGTACTTGCAGGGTTAATAACTGTGGCCCCCAAACAGAAGCTGCTGCTTGCACACAATCTCGCTGTGTTGGAGGCAGGAAGTAGTTTAATTCAAGTGACAGATTAAAACAATTTCAGAATTTCCTTGACAAATTCACTGCTAGGTTAGCGCTTAAACACTTACAGCTGGTTAACACTTAGGTATAAAGCAAGTTACAGTGAAGATTTGAGTTATTAGTGATTTTCCCTGGGGAGTCATCTGATGGAGTCAGGGGTGCAGTTCTTACCAAGACATTTCTTCTGGTGGAGGAAGAAAAGCTCAGGCCTGTTGACCTGTCTATCACATAAGGTGGTCATTTTTTCTTCCCTTACCCAAAGGGTTTTCAGGTATCGATTTTATACCTCTTGAAAACCTCTTGGCGAGGCAGGGACTGAGTCAATCAGTATGTGTTGATTGGCCCTCAGCAAAGGTCACTTGTGTCATCAGAAGCGGGGACTCCGCTGTTTGCCATGCCTTCAAGCTCAGTACATGCTTTCAGGCTGTGAGACCTCTGACTCACCCCAGGTGGTACTTGGCTGATAGGAACATCAAGCCACCACCCAGTCTCTGTTTCACCATATGCGTTGTCCGTTGCTGGCTGCTGAATTTGCCACCCGCTCTCTTCTGCAAAAATCAAGCTTATTTTGCCATTCACAGGGCCTAATAAATCTATTATACCACAGTAAGCTAAAACTTCACCAGTATAAGGTGGGAGTCCTGCTCACTGAGATTTTAATTGTCACCTATCTTTGGAGGGGGAAGCACCTCACATCCAACGCAAACTCCTGAATTTTGCAGATAGAGCTCACACTGGAATATTTTAGTTATACTTAAATACGTTCCTCTTGCCCAATAATTCTGCGCATGCTTTTCATGTTTTTGTTGCTGTATAGACAAAGACTTGTTTGTGCCTCTTTAAGGACTTTGTTGTGCCTCTGACTCTTCTCTTTTGTGTCCTTTTAATGTGAAGTAATGAGAACTGACCACCAAATTTCAGATTAGGACTGTGCTATTGACTTATTTCAAAGCATTTCAGAGAAATATGTTCTCTTGGTCTTGCTTTTTTCAGCTATAGTTTTCATTTAATAATAAAGAAGCCCTTACCCAAGGATTTTCTCTTTATAAAGAGAAATAAGGTGATAATACTTTCTCATGTATAAGGGATAAGGACCCTACATTCACAGTGAAGTGTGACTGTGTTTTCTGGCACAGGCTATATAACACAGCGTTTCTGTTTGTGTTTCTTCAGCCTGCCCCTGCCGTTACCTTCTGTATCTTGGATGACCCTGTCATTGAAAAAAAGAAAAGAAATGGAGCTCTTCTATTTATTTCCCAAAGCTTCCAAACAAACCTTCTTCGAAAAAAGCTGCCTGTTTTCTGCACATTTTGAAACTTCATAAGAACTAAAGCAGAGATATTCAGAGATGCAGGGACAGTAGAACCTAATCTTGCTCTTTCAGATTGGCTGGAAGGAGTGGTGGTAGCTCCTGTTGAGGCTGCCAGCAAACCTCTATTTTTTATTGCGGAAAACAGACTCAGCTTTCTAGACCTTTGCTTTGTAGACCTTTCTGGAGAACAGCCAGCTAGAGTATAAACTTTCTTTCATACTGAGGACACAGCATTTCAGAAAACCTGATTGCATGAGTTCGTGCATCTATGGTATGTGTGGAGGGTTAGGATTTATGTTCTAAGAGGGCTGTTGATTCTTTTAGCATGCTGCCACCCCAACAACCTTGGCAGACCTACCACTAAGAAGCTGCTCATAGCTGACTGATGGTTGAGACAGGTAGTCTTTAAGGACTCCAGACAGCTTAAGCACTTCCCCTGTGAGGGCAGGCTAAGAGAATTGGTCTTGTTTAGCCTAGAGAAGAGAAGGCTCTGGGGAAACCTTAAAGTGGCTTTCCAGTACTTAAAGGGAGGGGCTACAGAAAAGCTGAGGAGGGGCTCTTTATCAGGGATTGCAGGAATAGGATGAGAGGTAACAGTTTTAAGTTGCAAGAGGGAAGGTAAGGATTAGGTATCCAAAAGAAATTTTCTACTGTGAAGAAGGTTGCCCAGAGAAGTCATAAATGCCCCATCCCTGGAGATGTTCACGGCCAGGTTGGATGAGGCTTTGAGCAATCTGATCCAGTGGGAGTTGTCCCTTTGTCCATGGCAGGGGGCTTGGAACTGGATGTGCTTTAAGGTCTGTTCCAACCCAAACTGTTCTATGATTTTATGATTTAAATGGCTTTAGAAGCAGTCGCTTTCAATGTGAAACTGCTTTTAAGCCATTTTGCAAGCACTTAAACTGCTTCTGTCTTGTATTCCTCTTGAGGTGCTGATATTCCCCATTTCCTTAGTCATTGTGTAACTGACTTGTTAGGGTTCAGTTTGAGAACCCTGGCATCAAACCTGATTTGACATAGCTTTGAGATTCTTGTGAGGCGTATAAAGGTGCATCCACACCAAGCAATCAGAAGTGTAGGGGGGAGGAAAAACAAAAAGGAACATTACTGAGCAGGGAACAAAAACATGATGCATTTGAGCTTTTCAGTAAATAAGGAAAAGGGTAATAGAAAATGAAAGACAAAGAGGAAGAGAAAAAAAAATAGAAAAAGGTATCACCATCCCAGTGTTCCAATGATGAAGTTTCTTCTTTGTTGGCCATGGAGTCTTCTGTGTTGTGGATCTGGGAGGCAATGGAAGGTAGGTGGGGCTGAGAGAGAGAGAGAGAGTCGTTGAGTTGGCCAGCTTTTGTCTGTCCTGGTTCTTAAGGGTCCTCCAATTAGACAGAGTGATTACCATGTTCATTCAGGCCTTCTAGGAGATTCTGGTGATTGACAACTCCCATAAAACTCCTTTTGTCACTTATCAGATACACAATCATTCAGGGTTACTTCAGGGTGGGAATCGGAGCTGGAGACAAGACAGTGCCCTACCCTTGGCCATACTCATTATCAGCAGCTTCCCTTCCTCCCTTTTCACACATTAGGATGGGGTGTTAGACCCAGCTCCGATAGAAGTTGTTCCATATCGGCAGCTCCCCTTAGGCGTCACCTTNGTGGGGTGTTAGGCCCACCTAGAAGTTGTTTTTGTATCAGATAGAAGTTGTTTTGTATCAGCAGCTCCCCTTAGGCGTCACCTTCCATCCAGTTTCCTTGGTCATTAGTGTGGGGATCTGGTTTGGAGATGTGACAGTGTACCCTCTTAGTTTGAGGCAAACCTGCTTACAGTTCCTTACGTGCCTGTGCCCTGTATTGGCCTGGTTCCACCACGAAGGTGATGTCATCCTCTTCTGTGCCTGTATGAGTTGTGTGTGAGGTTTGAGCTTAGATCTGCCAGATGGGAGTTTAGCTCCTGAACCAGTGAGGGCAGGAGTCTGCCCTAACACAGCAAAGCCCAGAGCTGCTAGTTTCGCTAGGGAGTCTACCCTAACACAGCAAAGCCCAGGGCTGCTAGTTTCGCTAGTAGCTTAGAAACTTGTCCACACTTGTCCTTGCAGCTCGGTGAGGAGTCATGTACCTCTTGCAAAACACAATGCTGATTAACTCTGAACCAGCTTTGTAGCTAGAGCTGTGCAACAGATACCAAGCAGATAACCACTGCATTTTGCTTTGTGTCCTTTCCAAGTACAGACCAAGTTTCACTGCTGAGATTTGAAGAAATGGCAGTTGGAGTGGCTGACTGCGTGTACCTGGAGATCTTGTTCTTATCTGCTCTTTTAACAGGGAGGTGACCAAAGGAGCAAGAGAAACATGAGCACACCTTTGGCTCCTGATCATGTCAGCAGTATGGAAGAACCACAAAGGCCTGTGCTGCTGGCCTGTAAAGCAGGAAGCTTTCAGAGCAAGGCTGGTTGAGTTTTCATAGTCAGGTGTCTGGTAGATTGATTGCATGAAATAATAGAAGTTTTGCTTATGCTGTTTGGGTAATTTTGGGCTCAGTACAAGGTAGCTCTGTGTACCTATCTTGCACATGATGAATACATGAAACTTGCATGGGGTTTTCTTACCAGTTCTTCCAGGTTTACTAGTGAAGTGGTGAAAGGGAGCGGCTTGTTTCACTTTGGGAACTGCCTTGGTCCTGACTGGCACAGCCAATGTACCTGCCCTTGTCTTCACACAAGTCCACACCTCACAGGGGAATGAATGAGCAGGATTCTAAGTGGGTCCTGTTCATGACCAAGCACCTGCAGCTCTACAGATGTTTGGCTTCTGCAGCACTTAAGTGATTTGCCTCTCTGGACCAGACACCTGTGGACTAGACACTTGATCACCTGAAATGCTTCCCAGCACCTACTCCTCAACTTGTTTGTTTTGTCAGTTGAAGGAGGGTACTTGCTACCTCTAAGTAGGAGGCATAGATTTAAGTTGGGTTTTTTGGTATTTTTTAATTATTGTTTCTTCTTTGTATACAGCTCTTGCTTTCCTGTGGTGCTTCTGGTGGGATGAGTTAAGGGGGAGCCTGTCCTGACTATCAGCAAAGGCGGACAACCACTTTCCAGGGCTAAGGGTGACTTGCTGCAAGGTGAATGGCTGACACTTGCCTTCTTGCTGGGTGGTGCGTTCATGCAACCTGAAGCTGGAGCAATGAAAGCTGGAGCAAGGACAGCATTGCATTCAGAAGTGTACGGCATCCACCTGGATGCTGTCTCTGAATTGCTTCCCATCTCTAGTGTCCCATGAGACCTAGGAAATGAATTGTATGTGTTCATCTTTCCTGATTGCTTGCAGTGTGATCCTCCATTGCACCGCACCCAGCCAGGGCAGGCCTACCCATAATTTACACCAGCCTAAATCAGGACCTTTTCTGCACAGGGGATAGCATGAGGTTAATATGAACTATGTTAAAGTACTAATGTAAAGTGGATTCATGAAACTGTATAAAGCCCCTTTGAGGGCATAATTCTGGACTGAAGGAAGTGAAGTCTAATGCAGGCCGCTTGAGCGCTGAAAAAGCACTTGTAAGTGGAGTGCAATGCCCTTTGGCAGCTCCCTTGAAACACCAATTTGAATTTAACTTTTTTTGAGAGACCTTGAATATCCTACTGCTGTTTTAACAAGCTAGATATTCTAGTGAAAGCTGCAGAGCGATCAGGTCAAGTCTTAGTTCCGTTGGAAACACATCAGAAGAACAGTTTTAGCCCAATAATAAAGTTGCTGTCTGTGCATTACCTAAAGTGCACTTGCAGTGTCCATGTGGCTCCTTCAGTGTTACCTACTCCCCATCTCTTCCCAGCTGTGTACATGTTGCATCTCCTTAGCCTTTGTGCCAGTCTCACCTTGGCTCATGCTGCACTGTGCTGGGACTTGTATGGCTTTTCCTGCTTGTCCTTGGGGCATTCACTGCACCGGTTGCAGCCTAGGTTGTCTTCTGGCATGTTTGTTGGCTTGTGCTGCAGATGGGAGATGTGCGGAATTACCTGTGGGTTCCCTGAGGGAGCAAATGGCCCAGCTTATGGCAGCTGGGAGTCAGCAGGCTTCCTCCTGCTGTGTAGAAAATCAGGGACAACTCGATCAAATCTGCTTTTGGAGCTTGTGCCCAGGAGAATTAGGACACAGGAGCCACTCATTTTGTTTCTCTACTAGTGTCTCTGGGGTGGACAAGCCAGGCTTTGTGTCCTTCTACTGCTTCACAGGGGCAGAAGCCACTGCGAAATAGGTCCTGCTGTTCCCTCTTCCTCTGGGAGCAGGGCCTGACCTGCTAGCAGGAGACAGGAAGTAGCAGCAAGAAATTCAGGTTCCTTTGCTCAGAGTTCAGTTCCAGGGCCTGAGTGTGTTGACTTCTCCTTGGCATTTCACTTGAGGACAGGAGGCTGCAGCCTAAGGTTGTCCACTGAACTGGGGACAGTGAAATCTTACACAAACTCTCTCTAAAGTAGGTTTTACATGCTTTTGGTTTCCGCTTGTAGGATATTTGAGGTCATGGGATGCACTCCTGCGCTGGTATTGCCAGCAAGGATGTATAAAGCTAGACATACAGAAGTACTCTCAATTGAATTTGAGACTCTTACTCACCAGAATGGCCACTCCAGCTCCTGCCTGCGAGGCAATTTGCAAACACATCTGCGAGAGAACAGGGATGGTGTTGCCAAGAGCAGCAAGCATGTGTGTTGCTAAACACAGCTATGCATTGGAGGGGCCAGTGTGTTAATTTGTTTTTGCAGAAACCCATCCTTGCCTTGGGAATCCTCTCTGGGTTACCCAGAAACATCCAGGTAGGAAAACTTGATGTCTGAATCTCTTCTGCAGCCTTGCCAGATCTGCCATGTGAGCTAAGACATCTCTGCAACCCCTTGAAGCGCAGCATTGTGAAAGAACTCCATTGTATCACCCAGAAACCTGGATTTGATTCCAGTTCTGTAAGCAATTTAGTTTATTGGGCAAGGGAGGGTATTTCATCTCTTTTCCTTCAGGGAGCTGATGTGCTTCTGAACACGTGCAACTGCCCTTGATATTTCAATAACGATGAACAAACAGCAGCCTGGCTTAGGAAGGACAGATCTTGCAAGATGAAAAATGATTGCTTCCACTGGGGACAGAATGGAAAATGATCCAAGAATCAAAGGCATGTGCTGTGCTGACTGTGTCCTAGGACTTTGTTAAATAAATGCCAGGAGGTGCAGTGAGAGGCAGAAAACTGGTGTGGTGGTGGCACAAGTGGAGCCCAGAATAGATCAGGGTACCCTGCAGGGCAAGATGTCAGCCTCAAAGTGCTCTACGAAAGGGATGTAGGGAGCTTGCGAATTTACCTGGAGGGAGTTGAACTGGGTCCACATTCCTTTTCCCCCACTGTTTTTCCTCCAGGCTCTGCTCATCGTGGTGGGGACACCTGGGAAATAATGGCAGAGGTGGAGCTGTGTCTGGCTCCTGTATTGGCTGTTGGATTATCCTTCTGATATAGCCTGTGGGTGCTGTCTGGAGCTCTCTTGCATGCAAGTCCTGCCTGCCTGCCTGATGCACTCTCTGGCAGCTTTGTTTCAAGGAGACCTGTATCATAACGGTGAGCTGCTGAAGGAAGATGAGGGTGAGGGAGAAGCAGTGCCATCGCTAGAAACTGCCTTGCACTAGACCAGGAGCCTTGCAAGGTCTTGGCCCCGCCAGCCATGTGCTGTCAAGCTGTGGTGGTTCTCCGAGTTCCCCACCATTATCTTCACTCTTGGCAAAGGAACAAGGCCATGTTTGCACTTGGAGCCAGATCACCTACACCTAAAAGAAAACAGTTGTTCTGATAGAAAATAAACCACATTTTCTCTTTAAGGGAAACTTCCATGTTCTTTTTGTTTTCCATCCTCATTAAATATAACTAAAAATGGCTTTAAACAGGGCTTCAGCACAGGAATGTTGCATCTCAGTACAGCAGCTACTTAGTGTTGGTAATCAAGCGCATTGGAAAGGTGTTCCTTTGCTCTCCTTCTTTGGCTTCAGCCTGGGCTTGCTCCTGCTCTACTTTCCTTCTGGATTTGCTTTCGTTTGATTTTCCTTTTGTTTGTGCTCCCTACTTTCAGGCCAGAGCATATATTTTCCAAGGGTCAGCCCAGAGCCAGAGGTTACAATCTCTTCAGCATTTAACCTTGGCTGTGGATTTTGTAACTCTTGAGTGAAAAGAAGAAACGACCTCCGTTTGGCATTTTAGCAACCCACTGCCTCTGGCCCCCAAGAGCCTCTTGCAGAAGCTGCCCATGTGCTCTGGGGTCACTCTGTGCTGCCACTGCTATCCCACTGGGGACAGGAACTAACTGAAAGTGCAGGGCAGCTGCGGCATCTCCACTCTCCAGGCCCATGGAGACCTTTGTCCTGCTGGCCTAAGTGAGATGGTGGGACCTTGGGTTGCAAACTTTTCTGTGCTGGACACCACCAGCACTTGCGGCTCAGTGAACACACCCTGCCAGGTGGTGTCCTTACAGGTTAAAGCGTTGCAGGATCAGTGTGATCAGAGGACAAAAGCAACTATGAGCTCTTAGCCTTTGAGCAGGGTAGAAACTCCTCACTGGCACCTGGAGGAGCAGTCTGCTAAACACAGCCACGTGAATATGTGATAAAGGAGCACTCGTGCACCCAGACAGTGCTTGGGCAAATGCTTTGGCCAGAGCTGTTCAGTAGGCTGCAGTGTGGTGAGCATGCTGCAGCCCCTGACCCCAGCTTCCAGCGTGGACCCCAAGCTGCCTGCTCCGGGGATTGCCTGCCAGCTCTAGCTCGCTGTGATGGAAAAGTGCAAAGGTTTCTCCTGCATCATGCTGCAGGGGGTGAGGGTGAGGCAGGGGCTGTCCCTGCCAGCCAGACCCAGGAGCATGGTGGAATGCTGTGCCACTGGCTCACTCCCAGGAAAACCAAGCATAGCCACAGCAGCTCCAGCCACAGTGAGCGTGTTCCTAGAGCGTTACTACATATATACTGTGTCTTTGCTTAGCTTGGCTCTTTTCAGAAGCTGATCCAAGTCAGAGACCCTGCTGCCCATGCAGAGCAGAGCTCTCAGCACAGAAAGACTGAGCAGCCCCAGCCCACTCACCACCAGGGGCACACAAGGATACAGCCCAAGCCTGCTTTGTGCTGCAAAGCACCAGGCATACACAAAGTCTTAAGATCCAAGACACAGTTCCGAAGCAATTCCGCATTGCCTGTAAATGGAGCAGACTAGTTTTGCAAAATCAAAATACTCCTAGCAAGCCAAAGCTGCTTCCCCTAGCTGCAATTTGACTCACCCAAGGGAAGGCCAGTTTGCTTTTGAAACAGCCAAAATGTTTTCTGAAGTAGAGGCCCAAGTTGCCTCTCAGTGAAAGTTTTGACAACTTGTACCACCTGTTCATAAGACAGCTTTGGCGTTAATTGTTGATGTAACCTATTCAAAATTGATGAATTCATCTTTGTCTTCTTTTCTTCCCAGCCAAAAAAGTCAGTAATATGTGGTTTCAGGTGAACTTTGATAGCTGGTTGCTGTTGCAGGGTGCAGAGGGATCAGGTTTTTGGTGGCAGCTAATGGGCTAAGTGTCTTCTGTGCTGCTTGCTGGGCATTGCAGGAATATCCTGCAGTGGCTGTCTAGAAAACTGCCCGGAGGAGAAGGACCTGTGGTTGTTTATAGGCAGCTGACTGAACGTGAGCCAGCAGTGTGCCCAGGTAGCCAAGGCAGCCAATGGCATCTTGGCCTGTATCAGAAATGGTGTGACCAGCAGGTCCAGAGAGGTTATTCTCCCTCTGTACTCGGCACTGGTGAGACTGCACCTCAAATCCTGTGTTCAGTTCTGGGCCCCTCACCACAAGAAGGATGTTGAGGCTCTGGAGTGAGTCCAAAGAAGAACAACAAAGCTGGTGAAGGGGCTGGAGAACAGGCCCTATGAGGAACAGCTGAGAGAGCTGGGGTTGTTTATCCTGGAGAAGAGGAGGCTGAGAGGAGACCTTATTGATCTCTATAACTACCTGAAGGGAGGTTGTGGAGAGGAGGGAGCTGGCCTCTTCTTCCAGGTGACAGGGGACAGGACAAGAGGGAATGGCCTCAAGCTCCACCAGGGGAGGTTCAGGCTGGACATCAGGAAAAAATTTTCATTGGTGGAGTCATTGGGCACTGGACCAGGCTGCCCAAGGAGGTGGTTGAGTCACCATCCCTGGAGGTATTTGAAAGACAGATGGATGAGATGCTGAGGGACATGGTTTAGTGGTTGATGGGAATGGTTGGACTCAATGATCCGGTGGGTCTCTTCCAACCTGGTTCTATGATTCTATGAAAATCTCTGTGGGCTCCATTCCTGAGCAGGTACATCTTTTAAGTTGTGCAAGAGTAGTGTTTAATGTAAGTTGGCATGTATGGCTGAAGGCAGGAGGCGGATTTCAACTAGTGTGGTATAGAATTGCCAGCCAGTTTATCATGGACTCGTGGAAGTGCTGGTGCGAAGGGGCTTGTGGAGGTCTGTGATCCAGCCAACCCTTAGAGGAGGACTGTTAAGCAGTGTCGGGTCAGAGCAGCTGGGGCCCTGCAGAACCAAGGTTGAAACACTTCCATGGATGGAGCCCCTCCTCCTCTCTACGTACACGTCCCAGGGCTGCAGCACCCTTCTGGAGAAGGAGTTTTTCCCAATGTCCTGCCTGAGCCATTCAGGCTGCCATCCCTGCCTCTTGCTTCATGTTATGTTGTATTGATCTATGAGAAAGGCTGGCTCCATCCTTCCTCTCTCTGTCCTCCAAACCATACAATCAGAGAATGTATTGGGTCAGAAGAGATCATAAAGATCATCCAGTTCTAACCCCCTGGCCATGGACCTTCCCCTAGATCAGGATGCTCAAAGCCTCATCCAAGCTAACCTTGAACATCTCCATGGACGGGACAGTCACTAATGCTCTAGATGACTTGTGCCAGTGCCTCACTGTCACAATAAAAAAATTCTTCCTAATATTTCATTTCAGTCTCCCCTCTTTCAGCTTAAAACCACTATCCCTTGTCCTGTCTCCACACTCTCTGATCAAGAGCCCCGCCCCAGCTTTCTTGTAGGCCCTGTTTAAGTACTGGAAGGCTGCTATAGGGTCTCAGAACCTTCTCTAGGATAAACAAGACCAACTCCCTCAGCCTTTCCTCATATGGGAGGATCTCCAGCCCTCTGGTTTTCTTTGTGGCCCTCCTCTGGACTTGCTCTAACAGATCCATGTCCTTCCTACTATGCTGAGGCCTCCAGAAATGAACACAATACTCCAGGTGAGGTCTCATGAGGTCTTCCTTGACCTGCTAGTTATGCTTCTGATGCAGCCCAGGATATGGCTGGCTTTCTGGGCTGCAAGTGCACATTGCTGTCTCATGTTGAGCTTCACATCCCACCAGCACCCCAAAGTCCTTCTCTTCAGGGCTACTCTCAATCCCCTCTCTGCCCAGCCTGTATTTTTTATTTGGACTGCCTTGACCCAGGTGCACATGCCAACCTCTCAAGCCTGTCAAGGTCCCTCTGGATAGCGTCCCTTCCCTCCAGCAGGTCCACTGCACCACATAGTTTGGTGTTGTCTGCAGACTTGCTGAGGGTGTATCAATCCCACTGTGTGTCTGTGACAAAGATGTTAAACCACGCTGTTCCCAATACCAACCCCTGAAGAACACCACTCATCACTCGAATCCCTTTGGATGTTAAGCTCTTGACTACAACTCTTTGGATGCAACCATGTAGCCAACTCCTTATCTCCTGAGTGGTTCCTCTGTCAAATCCATATCTCCCCAATATATGGACCAGAATGATTTGTGGGACAGTGTCAAATGCTTCACACAGGTCCAGGTAGATGATGTCGGTTGCTCTTACCATATCCACCAATGCAGCAACCCCATGGCACAAGGCCACCAAATTTGTTAGGCACAATTTGCCCTTAATGAAGCCAGGTTGACTGTCACCAATCACCTCCTTATTTTCAATGCACCTCGTCAGAGTTTCCAGGATGATCACAGAGATAAGGCTGACCAACCTGTAGTGCCCTGGGTCTTCCTCTTTTCCTTTTTTAAAAATACGGGTTATGTTTCCCACTTTCCAGTCAGTGGGAACTTCACCAGACTGCCATGACTTCTCAAATATGATGAATAGTGGCTTAGCAATTTCATCTGCCTGTTCCCTCAGGACCTGTGGATGCATCTCATCAGGTCCCATGGAGTTGTGCACCTTCAGGTTCATTAGATGGTTTTGCACCTGATCTTCTGCAGTGGGTGGTTCTTCAATCTCCCAGTCCCTGCCTTTGCCTTCTGTGACTTGGGCGGTGTTGCTTGAGCCCTTGCTGATGAAGACCAAGGCAAAAAAAGTCATTGAATACCTCAACTAAACAAGCCAGCTGTCTCCACCTGTCCCTGTAACAGTGTGTCTGGACCTAAAGCAGCCTGGTAGCCCTGCTGGGTCCCCTCTTACTTCCCAGCAGATCTGTACCCATCCTGGAGGGTTGTTCACAGTCGTGGAGACCTGCTGAAGGGGGATGCCTAGAACCTGGGCAGGCTGAAGTCAAGCTCAGAAGCAAATTCCTGTGTTGTGTCTGCTCCAACAGGAGAACCTGGTTTTGATTGATTTCTGAATGAGATGGGTCTGAACCAGCTGGCACGAGTCTGACAGTAATAAGCAAGGCCTGCCCATGCCTGTCTCTATGCAACATTGCAGCATCCTTCTGATGGCTACTGGGCACTGCCCTGGACTGTCTCCTCTCATTAGCCACACGAAGGAGAAACTTCCTGGGAGAAACACAGTTTGGGGACATTACCAGCGCAAGGCTGATGTGTCCCAGGCTGTATGTGGCTCTCCAGAGCAGTGGGCGGCTTCTCCACTGCCTCCTGGGCACTGCTCACTCCTGCTGAGGCAGGTCCAAGTGGCTGAGCTCCTCCCAGGTCCTAGAGGCAGTGTGGCTGGACCCCAGGGAAGCTGATGGAGCTGGCCTCCCTGCCCAAGTCCAGCTAATCCTGATGTGGAGAGGCAAGTGTTATGCTAAATAGAGATGGAAATGGGTGCGGGGGAGATTTTGAGGGTCAGCCTGGCCATTTCAGCAGGGTTTGTGCTCCACAACTCAGCCCTTGGTGGGGCATTGGGTTCCCTTCTCTTCTCTGCTCCGTGGGACTGGGATGTGCTGTGCAGCCCTTTCCTGCACAGAGCTACCCAGTCCCCACTGATCACTTGTCTCTGAAGGATGGTGTCAGATGCCCGAGACTGCTCCTCCAGGGTCTGAAAGATTAGACTGGAAGTTTTCCGGGTGGGAGATGTCCTAGGGCTGAGGTCAGGAACAGAAATGTAATATTCTGTTCTGTTATACAATTTGCCATTAAATAATCACTTGGGGTCACTGTGCCTGCCAGGTGGCTGCGGCTGGTGGTGGGGCTGCGTAGAAAACAGGCTGTGCTTTGCCAAACTGCCAAACTTCCCAGGCAAGAGGAAGAACGGAAAGCAATTACATGCTTTCTGAGAGCCCCTCACTCAGAGCCTTCCTAGCGGCTGACTTGCAGCTCCTCGTTGCAAGGTGCTTTTTTTGTGATGGAAGCACCAGCCTCACATGGATAGAACCTATTTGTAAAGCTAGTGGCCCAATGTTTACAATGGGAAGGTGGCTTTGGCCACTGTGAGAAAAGTCTGGTGTTTATTTGTGGGATGCTGTGGCTTGATGGGCCCAAGCAGGGACCTGTGTCTGTCACTGGGATGTTGGGTCTCCACCAGGTCTGGCCAAAGTGAAGACCCAGCATCCATCCAGCACAGCCCTGCGTCCCCCAGCCTCATGGCTGCTCTCCACATTTCATAAAGCTGTAGTGAAGCAAAAGCTGGAGCTGAGCCATGGAGCTTCCATGCAGTGGCTACCAGCACGTAGGGGTTGGGTCAGTGCCACAGTTCCCAGGCACTAATTCTGGGTGGTGCTGCCTATCTGAGACTGACACCCATTTAACAGCGCTGTATGAATGCTTTTGAAGGTGCTGCAGAATGAAGTAGCCAAAACAGGCACGTGGAGGACATTGGGAAACCTGTGGGAAGGGCTGGTGATAAACTTTGCTGGCAGCAAGTGAGCAGTCACTTGAGGGAACTGGATGATTTTTCCTACAAAACACAGACCAAGTCCAAAAAAAGAAGCCATGCTGGTGAGGGAAGCTCCCAAAAGCCAGGCTGGGAAGCAGCCGCACTGCTCTTGGAGACCAACCCTCACTGCCCTGGGGTTGCAGGCATTTACAGCTACCTAGCCTATTTTTACTGGATAATCTCATCCTACTAATTTTTTTTTGGCAGGTAGCCGTGCTTCTCCGAGGGAGAAGGAGAGCAGTTCAATATCAGCAATAAACTGGTGTAGGACAGGGCAAATTCCTGTTGTTTCCAACTCAGGCAGGGTGTGGGAAATAGAAATGCTGGTGGACAGCTGGACAACATTGAGGGAACTCTAGTTACGCCTTGCTTGTGTTTTTCCCTACCAAATGCTGTGCTCGCAGAGCAGGGCATCAGCGTGGCTCTGTGCTGCTGGAAGAAAGATGCTCTGGGCTTTTCAGTTTTGCTCTGCATCTTGCCACACAGACCTCAGGGTACCACAGGCAGTGGGGCCGTGCCAAGAGCCAGCCCAGCAGCCAGAGACCAGCGCTGATATAGGAGCACTGAGGGCCTGGGGTGATGTGAAGCCTCTCGTGCACCTGCCAAACATCTTTCAGCTGGTGACAGCTGTCTGGCAGCCCTGGTGCTCCTCTCCTCCCAAAGTGCAGCTCACGCAGGTGGCAGGAATCATGAGCCAGGTCCTCTGGAGTCACTTCTCCCTCTGTGAGACTGCTCCAGGACTGTGGGGACCCCAAGCTGCCCTTGAGGGCCTTAAGTGGGACTAGTCAGTGCTGCCAGATCACTTGCACACAGACACAGCTCACCTGCCCCAGTCCACAAGCTGCCCTGCTCATATCATACAGTTAATTGCTCAGCCCCCATGGCACTGAGCCTGTCCCTGCCGGCAGGATCTTCAGTGCCTGGCTCCCTGTAATCCAGGGAGGCATTCTAGCTTAATGCAGCTATTTTGTTATTTAATCCTGCTTGATTTTCCTTAACACCTTCCCAAATGTTTTAAGCTATCCTTTGTGGTGTTCATCCACTGTTTAATCTGAGATCAAATGATTGTATCTTAATCCCTGGATGTCAAAAGAATTGGCCTTTGGTTTGGGGAGCTAACCCTCCAGCCCTCTGCTACATCTAGGCAGTGTGTATCCAGGGCAAACAGAATCAGGAAAGGAATAGTGTGCCTTCTTCTCTTTCTCTCACTATTTCTTTGTTGCGAGTTAACATTACTTGAGCCACACAAAATAAGTGATAGTCCCCTGATTAGTATTTCCAAATTATTTATATTTTAACTTGTTATAAGCCACTGGAGCCTTCTTTTGTCAAACCACCCAAATGTGATCAAAGCCTGTGCTTTTTGTGGCTGACTGAGTGCACAGAGCAGGCTGATGTGGAGTGAATGCGCAGAAAAGCACCTGAATCCATTGTACAGTATTCATGGAGGAGCCAGCCATGCTCTTGGTGAGCCATCCTCAGCAGTAACCTTGTGCTTGTGCTTTTCCCAAAGGACACAGCGTGGCATTGGAGTGGCTGCCCTTATGTTGGTGCATTCACCTGGAACACAGGAGTGTGTGTCTCATCTCACCAAGAGGAGCCCTGCAGGTGTGGAAACTGCCTTGGTGCCAGCGGAGCAGCCCAGTCCCTGGTGACACAAGCCCTGCTGCCCGGGAGCAAGGCTGGGGCTGGTGGGTACCAGGCCCCATGACCATGCCTTCCCCACATTCCTCGGCCTTTCCCATGCTCTCCTCTGTCACACAGATTTTGGAGCAAGAGAACCTCTGAATGAGACAGACAGAAATCCACAGATGACAGGATGTTGATCTCAGTCCTACCCTCTTGGTGCTGCTAAAACTTGACTTTTTGTTTCATTGCGATTGCCCATGGCTACGTGGGGTCCCTGCACAGATGCAAAGAGACTTAGAGAAGGATTAAACACTTTTTC
This sequence comes from Piaya cayana, assembly GCA_013389865.1. Lineage (NCBI taxonomy): Eukaryota > Metazoa > Chordata > Aves > Cuculiformes > Coccyzidae > Piaya > Piaya cayana. The sequence continues at coordinate 74,010 of WAAB01009381.1, forward strand.
GAGAGCATGTTCTGGATTTTATTTGGAGCAGATTAAATGTAATTAAATTCACTTGTTAATCTAGCCAGACTAAATGGCACATTCTGCTTTGTGTCCTCAGCCAGACTGAACCTGAAAATGCAGATGGCAGAACTGGTCCAGTCTTTCAAGACTAGACTCAGCTCCAGGCTTTGATTCAATGCCAGAGATTGGATCCAGACACTTTCATCAGCATGTGAAGGATCATGCCCCAGATCCAGTCCTGGTTCAGAGCAGAGTGTAGCAGTCACCTAGCCCTGCAGGGTGCTGCTGCCCCAGGCAGCCTCTCGTAAGCCCACGGTGCTGGAGAAACTCAGCTCCCCATCTGACTGGGGGTTTCCTGTAGATGCTGCTGTCATCAGGTCTCACACCAGCTCCTGATGACAGCTACCATGGCTCTGAGGTACCCAAGTCCTCAGTCAGGCAGCCTGTGTTAGTCCAAAACTACACCCAAGCTGGGCAAGGCAGGCTGTGGGTAAATTGCAACCAATGTGGCTAAATTGCAACCAAACCTGTCCTGATGTAAGTGAAAGGCTGATGTTGTCTCATCCAAGGCTATGTGTGGGACACTGGGCTGGAGGGGCTTTGCTTTCCAGGAAAGGACAGTAAGAGCTCTAAGTCAGCTTCAGCTTCTTTGGTGCTGTGGGTATTCACAGCAGAATCCCTCTCTAAAGCACAACTCATCTCTATGCAGCTAGTCTGAACTTGCATGGGAAGAAACCACACAAAACTGTGGGAAGAATCCACCAGCCTCCTTGCAAGGACCTGTAAATCTGGCCCAGCAGAGCCAGACTCACTAGTTGCAAAGGATGCAAATAAGCTCCACTGTGTAATTAGCACCCTTTGTAGGCCAAGGCGATCATACTGAACCCTGCATGCAACTAGAAACCAGTCTGTGCCGTGCTTAACGCAAAATGCCCTCTCCAGGTGTCAAGCTGTGCTGTTTCATTCCAGTCACTACAGACGGGGATGCTTTGCCCCATAGAGGAGGAGCTTGCTTGTGAGGTGAAAGATCAGTTATGCTGCAAAGACAAATATCCTCTTCTTTAAGCTACAGCCAGTACTGATAAGAGCATTTCCTAGCAAGAGACCCCATGCACACTAAGCAACAAGTCTTATGTAAGTACATTAAATAATAAAACATCTAAGTCGTATTTTTCCAAGTGAGATCCTGAATGTGATGGTGGAGTACTTTCTCTCATCCCAAATTGTTTCTGCTGACCAGATCTTCACATGCTGGACCATGCAGAAAAAGCAGTAGCAGTGTAGACTGAAGCATGGTGTCATCAATTGCTAAAGCACCATTGGGGAGTCCTCCTTCCTTAAGCCTTACTATCTGAGCCAGCAAAGCACGCACAGCTCTGCGCCTTGGAGGGAGGCTATACAGGTTCAGCACCTGTCATGATTATCTTGGCCAGACATTTGTTGGGCATCACAGTGACAGCTGGAGCAATTCTGCTTTTTGTAGGACAAGAGATTTGGGAGCTAGACTCTAGGGATGTGGAAAAGTTCTTTTTCTGTGGCAGCCTTGATGGCCTAAGGAGCCACTGGGAAATGACACCAAGGGGACCTGGATCCCAGAGGTGCTTAGAGATGCCCATGTCAGTTCAGAAAAAGCAGTTTAAAGGCTGTGTGGAAACACATTTCACCATATTGGCATTTAACATGTGTGCACATGCTCCCCAGTAGCAGAGCTGGCCTCATTTTTAGAGAGGCAGGTCAAAAATCGCTGCAGAGCAGTCAACAGGTAGGCAACCATGTGCTCTGGGTGAAGCCGGAGGTGGCATGCAGGCTGCAGACAGAGCCATCTCTGCGGTGGGACAGCCGTGGGGTTTGCAGGTGTGTGAGCACTCTAAGCAGCACTTCAGCTTCCACAGTACTCCGTAGTCTAGCCCAGCCTTTAAAAGCAGACTCATCTTGTGCTCTTGCATAACAGTGAGGTGGAAATCACACTGTGTTTATGTAGACCCAAATTATAGGAGTCTGTTTGAGTAAATGCTTGCATATAAGAGCTTCGGCTGGCTACAGAGCTTCATTTCCAGGAGCAGAAGAAAATCACTTAGCCACTTAATCCTTTGAAGACTTCAGTCACCGTGATAAGGAAGATAGGGCAGTATGGGGTGGGAGAGTGCAATCTCTACAGGCAGGCTTCCTGCCACCACTCCAGAGAGCCCCCCAAACACCTATCATGTAGGCAAGCATGGCTTTGGAGCCTGCCTGCTGCCCTTCCCCTGGCTGTGCCACAACCCCTTGATTTACACCCTTAATCCTGGGGAGATTGTGCAACAGATCCTTCAGGCTGAGAACGGATTATGACCCATTTCAAAGGTGTTGGGAGAGCCCAGTAAACTGGCCCAACCCCTCCTGCAAAAACACCTGCAGGCAATTCCTGCAGCTGGTGCCTAGCAACATGCTCTGAGCTGCTCTGACAACAGATAAAATTCAGTATTATTTCATCCTTCCTTCCCCAGAGGAGTAGCTCTAGCTCTTGAGTCATCGCTAGAGGAGAATGAGACCTATCTCCCACTTGGATTGCTATAAATGAGAGGTATGCGAGGGGCTGCTCTCAGTCTTTTGAGCATGTGTGCTGCTGCCAGCTAAAAAAAGGTATCCCCCCCTTGGCATGCGGGACAGCTGCAGTTTCAGGAGTTTTGGTAAACTGTTTGCTCCTCTCCTTCCCAACTTGCCTTCTGCTCCCAACAGCCTCTCTACTCCCCTGGAGCTTTCTGTGGGGAAGCCTACAGGAGAACCAGGTTTGGTTCCATGCCAAGTCCCACCTAGACTTTGGTTGGATGAGATGTCACAGATGAAGGTAGCCCTCAATCTGAGAGAGATGCTCTTGGAAAATGGTGAACATCAGAAAAATGCATAGGAGACAAAACTTGCCTGTTTATTGGGCTGAGGTCCTTGTAGAGGTGATAAGGCAAACACCAGCCAGCCCAGGCAGGACCAAGCAGGGTGTTTCTGCATGTGGGCAAGGCACAAGGATTGTTCATGGGAAGAGGGAGTCAAAGGGAGGATGGAGCTGCAGAGAGGGCAGAGGTTCAGTGGGCAACACAGCCTCCAGTGCCTGCTGGTGCTGCATGCAGCAGGGAGGAGGGCTCCAGGTGGAAGTGGTGGAAAGCTGCGTGCAGAGGAAGCCCATGAACAGTACAACAGGGGTGCCACAGCCTGAGCACTTCTTGGAGAAAAGCAAGACAAGGTGCCGTGCAGGGCTTTTCCAAACTGTGGGAGGGTACATGTTTGTCTCTGGGAGCAAGGCAGATTTCCCACTGGGAAATAGTTATGAAATCTCAGGCTTGCCCAAATGACGCATCTCCCTTGGCAGTGTCTGGTAAGAAGGCAGCTGATCACTACTACCCTGCCTGTGCCCCGTGCTACCACTGCTTTTCTGCTGCAGGGCTGTCCCCTCCTTAACTCCCTGGTCTTTTCTCTTGAGAAACCATGGGGTCCCTAGTAGCCAAGAGGCTGGAGGAACCATATTGCTGAGGACAGTGGGCGTGCAAGAAGAACTACCTTTATCTCACAGCTGTCTGTGCTTAGCTGCCAGCTGCCTGCAGCACGGCATGGGCTGGAGAGAAGACTGAGATTCACCATGTCACTACTTTAGACTCTACAACCTGAAACAGATGAGGAAAGACGTTGTTAAGTGTGTTACTGCCAATAAAGGCCTCTCCACATCATCCCAGGACCCTTCGCCCTTCAGCATGGGAGACTGCTCTGTTCCCCAGCCTGGGAGTGGTGTTCGGCATGCTTCAGGTGGGTGTTTGACTTATGGATTCGTCATCATGCATGGCACCTTAAACAAAGCCAGCAGCATTGCACAGACTAGCTGACTGGCATAGAGAAGCCTTTCATATAAAAAAGCATTAGGAATCTGCATCTGATCTATTTTCTGTAGTGACCAGTGGGTGCCTCTGCCTGCATGGGTCAGGAACTACCCTGTACTGTGCTGTGCTGCCTGAATGCCAGGAGACACTGTGGTTGATCTGTGTCCCTTCCAGCTGCGGGAGGGGACAGCTCTCCCAGCAGAGTGGCTGAGCAACCCCTATCTTGGGCAGAGCTGTCTCGTTGCATTGATGAGACAACTGATGGTTGTGCTGAGTGGCCCCAAATGGCTATGGAACACGCTTAGGACAGCAGAGGTTTTTTAAACCAGAATAGCCAAATCGAAGAGAAAATGCTGTCTATAGTACAAACCTGTGCCTTTCCTTGCTGGCCCAACCTGCACTTGCTGGTTAGACATGCCTTCCCACCACAGCCTGCCAGGGATTTGTGCAGTCGCTCCTAAGCTCCTCTTGCGGCAAACCCATGGCTAGCTTAAGCAGTGCTAACTCCTTGCATAGCCTAGCTCAGAGGAAAGTGGCACGCAGCTGGGAGTGTGGTGGAGACAGGGACCTTTGCAGGCGAGAGATGACATGTTGATAGCAGAATCCTTCAGCTCGGGAAATGTATCCTTCCTTTCTGCAAACATAGAAAGACAGAATTAAGGTTGAGCTTTTTGACCTCTAAGTTCTTTACTTCTGTTCTCATATTACAGCAGCAGCAAATCCTTTTCCATGGGGCAGAAATCTATCTGCCTGTATATGTGCTGTTTTGAACTCTTCTCCACATAAACTGCTCCAGATTTGGGCAGAAACATGGCTGTTCACTAACAACAGAACTGGGAAAATTCTTTAGTGTTGGGGTTCTTTTTTTCCCTTAGTTTTTCAGTTTTCATATTGAGCTTCTGAAGCTTAAGTCTGACAGTTAACAGTGTTTCTAGTTTTCCATGTGTTCTACTTCAAGTTATTTCCTTTGCGTGTTTCTGAAACACCTCTGTATGTAGAGCACATTCTGGCTTCTTTCTGGTGTCAAGAAACGTTTTCCTTTGACTTGGGCCAAGGTAGAAGGACATGCAACACACAATTATTTTCCCCAAATAATAAGGTATTAAACTGCAAAAAGCCAATGGCAGCACTTTTTCTTTGAAGCACTCATACTAACACTACTACACAAAGGGGTTTAAATAACTTCCATTTATGCTTCCATTATGCTTATTTGGTCCTGGAGATGAAGCTTTTGAGTGATGGCAATCTAAAACACGAGCAGATTTTGGTTCCACCTGAATGGAGGCAGATTCAAAGGTCAGAAGAACACACACCAACAGGCTGTCTCAGCACCTGAAGTGTTTCCAAACCTTTTCCAAACTCCACTTTCAGTTCTTTTCTGCTGAAGTAGCACATAAGGGTCCTCCTAACTCAGGGGTACTCGGTGCTGTGCTTACAGTGGCAGTCCCTGCCTCCAAATTTAGGGTCTGAAACACATGGCATCCTGGCTTGTATCAGAAACTGTGTGACCAGCAGGTCCAGGGAGGTTATTCTTCCTCTATACTTGGCACTGGTGAGACTGCATCTCAAATCCTGTGTTCAGTTCTGGGCCCCTCACCACAAGAAGGATGTTGAGGCTCCGGAGCGAGTCCAGAGAAGAGCAACNATTGGAACATGCTGCCCAGGGAGGTGGTTGATTCGCCTTCCCTGGAGGTGTTTAAGGCCCTAGTAGACGAGGTCCTGAGGGACATGGTTTAGTGTTTGATAGGAACGGTTGGACTTGATGATCCGATGGGTCTCTTCTGGCCTGGTGATTCTATGATTCTATGATTAAACAGACATTAAAACACCCAAAAGGTGCTTTAATCACAGTGATACCTGCAGAAGGACATAGAGATCAAATTAACATATATTCAATTCTAATTATGCCACTTGTAATAGTTAAAACTGTCGAGAACTTCGTTATTGTAGACTCACATCAGTAAATCAAGTTAGCACAGCCCACGACTCCAAGAAAAACGGTGTCTACCGAGAGCATAACCGGGGCGAATCGGGTTCACGCAAAGCCGCGCGCCTCTCTGCACGCCCGTTTACCACCCGAACCTGTCGCTGTAACGAGTGACGCGGTTCCACCAGCGAACCGTGAAGCTTTGTTTGACCTTTAGCCACACGAACCCCCCCGGACGCCAAGGCCCCGGCCGGCGAGGGTCGCCGCGCGTCAGGGGGCGGGGCAGTCAGAGGCACGAGGCCCGCACGCAGCCCCGAGCGCCGCGCGGGCCCCGCCCCCTGCCCGNAGGTAGCGCGGGGGGCGCGGGCGGCGCCGGGGGGGACCGCGCCGCCCCCCTCTCCGTTCCCCTTCCCCTCACCCCAACGCCTCAAAATGGCGTGGGCGCCCCTCGGTGGGGGGGGGAGCGGCGGCCCCGCGCGGGGTCACCACGGCCCGTGCTCTCGCGGTGTGGCGGGGTCGGGGGCCGCCTCGGCCCGGAGGGAGCGGGGCTGGCGCGGCCGTCGCCCGGAAGCGACTTCGGGGCAGCGACCCCGCGGGGGCAGCGCGAGCGCCGCCCGGGACAGGGGCCGCCCGGCGGTTCCCGCCGCACCGGGGGCGGAACGGTCGGGTCGGGGGCGGTTGGACAAAATCCGCTGTTGGCTTCAGTCGCTTCCTTGGCGATCGGGCTGCGGACGGGGAAACCTCCCCGCGCTGTCAACCGGCGGGAGCAGGGTGGCTGCTGTGTTGGCATCTGGTGTGGAAGAAAAGACGACGCTCCCGAGCGGGTGGGAATGTTTGGTTGTGCTTGGCAGTGTTGCGGTTTTAATAATTTAAGAGTCCAGAAATTGAAATTGAGGATATGATAACGTTTGCCTCGTTACCGGTCCGTGCCCCTCCCCCAGCACTGCCGAATTGCCGTTGATAGTTCTCTGTGGTTCTGGCACTGTGGAGTTTAATAATCTCAAAGCATTAGGTTATTGCATAACTTCTCAGAGTCAAGAAAAGCGCCAGTACACCTGTAATAAATGACCTTTACGATAGCTACGTGGAAACATGCATGTGTCACTCTGGTGTTGCTTGTGCACTTTAGGCATGGAGCAACTTAATTGATAGAGACTGTGTGTATGGCTGTGAATGATCTGTGCGTGCCTGCAGAAGAGCTTTCTGTACAATGAAGTAAAACAGGACAGCAGATCGGAATAGTTACAAGAAGAGAAATATTAGCAGGGGAGGACCGTAACTCCTCCTGTGCCATTACTGAGTGTTGCTTACTAGCTGTTATGTTCTAGCTCACCCTGAAGTCATTGGTGATGTTACAATTCCTCCTCAAATAGCAGCAATAGCTCGATGGTATTTCAACTAGAAATCCCTTGAAAGCAGTGAATGAGATTGAGGAAGGCTGTATTCTTCGTCACCTGCCTGCAACTTAAAGGCATTTCTGAAACAGTTCTAGCAGGGAACAGTTTATCGTAAAAACGCTCCTTTAAATACAACAGTCTCTCCTAGTTCAGAGGGCCAAGCAGCTCTTTTTTTTGTCTTGGATGGACCAGGATTCTGAACCAGGTTTTGCAGGAGTGCTGACACTTCTCAGTGCCAACTGAGTGCCAACTACAGTCCCTCTGTTTTGGTTGAGTATCAGTGATTGTTTCCCTACTGACAAGACTAATAAAGGACCACTGGCTGGAGCAAGGTACTGTAATAGATGAGGGATTGTTTTCTCTCCTTGTCCTAATAAAAATAGGGACCCTGCCTCAAGCCGGCTAGTCTGGGTAAGAGCAGGCCTGTTGGAGTGGAATCTGGGCTAAGAATTTTCCTCCACGTACAGAATAGTCCATATCTCCTACTGGCAATATCACGTCCTTTACAACTTTGAGCTTTGCCCAACTGCAAAACTGGGTATAGTGAGCAGAGAGGAGTGCAGGTAGATGAAATTGTGTTGCTTTTGCTTTGGTGGTGAAGCACAGAGGTGTTAGTCTTCAGTGCAAAGTGGATCACAGATTACACTTCAGCACTAGAATAAAACTAGTTTTTACTCGTACCTCTTGTTATAGACTTACTCATCTTAGCACAGTTTGTAAAAGTTTGACTGTTCCAAGGACATTCATAAGGAAAACTGCCAAGTTGCATTTAAATCTGACTTTTCTATGTAAGGTGAAGTTTGAAGTCGCTTTTGTTACTGTGCTGCGGTCATGAATGAGCCCTGTCTTGGGAATAATTTTTTATACCTTCACATAGCAGTCTTGGAATGGGAAGTTTTAAACTTCCTTTGAGACTGAATTGTTCTCTTGTTTTTGCCACTGCTGCATGCTGTGCCTACAATATGATCTGCAAGCTGCCAGTTGTGCAGTTTTCCAACTTTTTTTGCTAAATCCTGCATTAACTTCTCAAACTTACTGTGCTAATTGTTAGTATTTTAAAGTTTTGTCTTTGATATCAACTGTCTAAGGTGAACAAGGCACAAAAATATTTTTCTAAAATTCTGCATAGGCAGGCCTGCTGTTATTTGTCATTTGTAAATAACTGGAAGTTTTCAGGGCTGCTTACATACATTGATTCTTAAAACTTTACTCTTACTGGAGAATGAATGGGTATTTCTCAAATAATTTTCAGCAACCTGAACTTCTTCAGATGTCCAGAAGGAATGATGACAGCAGCTTTCTTTGTTACTGACAAGAATAATATTATTTTATCCTATAGCTGATTTTGAGGCCATAATGGTGTGTAGGGAGTTGATGTACGTGAATGCAGTTGCAGGGTTGGGACTTGTATCTGAAACACTAGAACAGATAAGCAAGTGTGAAATAATATCACAGAATCCGTAGGTTGGAAAAGACCCACTGGATCATCGAGTCCAACCATTCCTATCAATCACTAAACCATGCCCCTCAGCACCTCATCCATCCTTTAAACACCAAGAGGGAAGGTGACTCAACCACCTCCTTGGGCAGCCTGTGCCAGTGGCCAGTGACCCTTTCTGTGAAAATTGTTTTCCTGATGTGTGAAAACATTGCTCAGGTTGATGTCTGCTGTTTCAGTTAGCTGCAAATAAATGACTGATATGAAATGAGTGATGTCTGTTAGGATAAGGATTATAATCAAGTCATTTCTGGCAGCAAATGAAGATGTAATAGGGACTAGTGTTCTGAGACCATGGGTAGTGAACTTGTCTGACCTCTTCTGTTTATTTCTGAAAGAAGTTACTATGTTTTGTGTGGTGTTCATATCTAGGAAAGCAAGATGTCATGTGCATTCTAAGCATGCTATTTGAAACACGTTCAATATAAAAATCAGAGGAACTTGGAAAACATTTAAATTCAGAAGCTGATCTTCTGCCCAATTAAGAAACCTGGAGTGAATTCTGAGGGATTTGAAGATTTGTCTGTTTTTTTTCCACATTGTTAATTCTTATTTGACTGAATTTATCACCTAAGACTTTAAGGTAACATGCATTGTATTCTGTGGCTGTAGGAATGAGTTACTGGGAGATGATCTAAGGTATAAATTATTGCTTGGCAAGTAACTACCTGTTTATGTTTAATGGGAGTTCTTGCTCTGCAACAAAGGAAGGAGTTTACCCTCCCCCTTTGTGTTTGTGAGGTACATATACCATTACAGTGCTTTAGCTGGTAAGTTCACTTAATGAATTAACAGGTTGTTCATGTGCTTACATATCCTAAAGCTATCCAGTTAGCTTGCCTGGAGTCTGTCACAGAAAATTGCAGCTCCTCCTTAGGCTTGTTACTCCTTGAGGTGACAAGACTAGTTTGTATCTTGTTCTCGTGTGAGAATAGGAGCTTTTTGTGTTCAGTGTGATCTGTGAAGCTATGTAGGTCTCTTCTCCCTTTCCCATTAACTAAACAGGAAAAATAGCTATGGCAATTTTGAAATGGTTAGTGGCTGGTTCCTCTTTAGAGCTGGAAGAATGAAGTTGGACACCAAAGGTGTCATTACTGAGCCATATATCATCCAAGGCAGTCTGACAAAAGTTATCTGAGTGAATGCAGGTAAGCTAGATATTGGGATTCCTGTTTGATGCCAGCCTGATGAAATCATGAGCAGGACTAATAGGAAATCAAACATAATGTGGAAGAGAAATCTGTTTGGGCCTCTGCAGAAATAATTTATGGAAGGCCAGCTTCTTCTAATGCCTGTCTCTATTGTGGAGGAATAGACAGGAGGGCTGTCAAAGCTGTAAGACTGCACGACGTGCCATTTGAGAAAGGACTGTGCTTACACTTGATTACTGGGCCTCTAATTATGGCTTGTTTATGGTATGAAGGATGTTCTGATATGGTTTTGGTAAGAAGCGAGATATCTAGAACAGGAAGAAAACATTAGTTGAGACGTATTTCCAGCTTTATTTTCAGTGTGGATAATGAGCAAATGACTGCATTTTTATTTCATACCAGCCCTACATGCCAGTGATTTGTGCGTGGCAAGGTAGGGGGTATGTGGTGCTGCAAGTCTTGTCACACTTCTCTTAAAAGTCTGGAATAGAAGCCAAAACCTGGAAGGCAGAGTATTTGGAGGCTTGAACTAATGAAATGTACAGATTGCAGACATGGAGTGCAGAATCAAATCTCCAGTAAACTGATATTTGAGAGTAGAACTTAATTTGCCTTTGTGCAGTTGTTGCGCAAGTGAGATCAGAGTCAGATTTCAGTCAAATTATCGTACACTTTTTTTTGCTCACCATTGCCTTAGAGATAGTCATGTTAAACTGGCAAGTTCGAACTGGTCTCAGTAAAATATTTGAAGTGTCTTTTGAGCTGTATGTTATGTAATGCAAGGACAACAAGGCTTTTTTTTTTTTTAAACTTGGATTGATAAATCATAATAACCTGCTGGACAATATCTATCAACTGCTTGTACTCATGTGTTAGGACTAGTTCTTGTCTGTTGTGCATACTTGGAAAAGTTGTTCTCACCCCTTATCTTATGAAAAATGGTGGTACTGCCGAGTGGAAGAGTGAGTGCAGTTATTTTAACTGTCTCTGTAAGCTCTGTTCAGTGATACTACTACCTGCAAACTTGCATTCTATTGCACTGCTCCCCTCAACCCCTTCTGCATTTTGAACTCCTCAGGTAAACGTAACAAGATATTTTTTGACTTTTGCTCGTGGCTGTTCATTATCTTAGTCTGTGTAGTGTGATATACTTGGACAACCCATTAGCGACTGGGGGATGGAAGGTGCAATCTGTTAATCTTCTGCCTAATATGGAAATCATCACAGTGCTGATTTTCAGGGAGGGACAGTCACTCTTAAGTACTTGAACTCCTAGGCATGGAGGCAGAAACTTGGCTTCTTCTAATGTATTGCTTAGACATAGAGTAGTAGTAGAAATGACTGCTGAAAAAACCAAACAAACCACAAAACAACACAAAAAACCCCCACCCAAACCCAAACTGAACTAGTTTAAGGTTCTTGATAGAACCAAATCACTCTCTTAAAAATGAGAAATCATCTTACTTTTGAGAGAAATGATTTCTTAAATACTTTGTAATTCTGAATTAATACTAAGGAGTTGTTTTTGTTAATGATAATGCTGTGATTCTAAACATGGCCTTAAAGCTGTCCTCAAGGCAGTTATTGCTTATCTTCCAAGCAACAAAGTCCAAAGCTTGTCATGGGGATAAGGGAGGGAATGTGAAACAAAGTACTTAAAAGGAAATCTTTCTAAATGCTAGACCTCTTAGTACAGAAATTATTTGGAAAAGTAATCCTTTTGAGGACTGAGGCACAGAACTGGGGTATTTTCTAGAGCTAATACTACTGTAGAAATAAGCAACTACTGAAAGCTTACCACATGTTACACTGAGATTTAAGAAGCATAACCCCCCCTTCAAAATAACATAACAGTAGTAGAAACATTAAAAAATGAAACTTCTGCTATTAAGCTTTTTTCTCAATTGAAAAATGAACAAGCTATCCACTATGAACGCTTAGATCATAGATGTAGTTAAATACTTCTGGAACCTTAAGAGGCAACTAGGAATCCTCCTTTTTTGAGAAGACCCTTGAAGTGCAATCTCATGCTTTTAAAGAGATAGGGAGTTGGCTTGCGATAGACTGAATGTTATTCTTAGATTCTGAGTACTTTGAGTTGCGAACATATCACTGTTTCATTAACCAAATAACAGACGGAGCTGTACTGTACTCTAACCTACTATTTATTTCCTATTTCTTTGGTGCATTAAAACTGACTAGATTAAGCATTTGTGAACTATAAAAAACTGTACGCTACTATCTGTCTCTTGGTTCATTATCTAAACTTAGACTTCTCTCCCCAATGTTTGTCCTCTGTGTGCTGTAAGGAAAGATTTCATGGAAATCTGCACAGAATAAGGAAAGTAAATATAATCTATGGAAGCTAACCAGCTAGTTGAAGGGAAGTGTTAAACGTGCAGTCTTCAGACAGTTTTACTTCCTTCTTCCTCCCCGCCACCCCTTGTAGTGTCAACATATGGTATGGTGTGGTGTCCTTTAGAAAAGCATTTAGACTGGCTAGACATATTCAGAGTAGTCTGAGAACTTCTTGTAAAGAGAAGTGGTAACCAGCTCACATTCTGTGTGTGTTCCTTTCAGGAGGATGGTGTGGTTTGTCTTACCTCTGGGATTACTCTCTATTTTCCCCTCAATGCTATAATCCGCTAGGCTTGACTGGCCGGCAGCCTTTAGAGTACACACATCAGTAGCATTCCTTGTCCCAGGAAAATGCTATTTAAAACCAAAATATGCTTCTGTAGTTAAGATTTTTGTTTTGCTAGCAGTGGCTGAGGATTCTGTGGTAACAAGTGTCATGAATGGTAAGTCTTGAGCCCTTTGAACTGATAAGGAGGTGCTTGTTGTGTGGAACTGAGCTACTAAAGTGTAAGTGTTTTGCAGTGTCTTTGTGACAACTTAACTATGGTGGCTTTGAAATAAAAATTCTTGTTATGTACTCTTCAGTGGAGAAACCTCTTAGCTGGTACAGTAAAATTACTAGCAACATTCAAGGTAATGCTGCTGTGGTGCAGGAAGGACTATGCCAAGTTCAGGGTCTTTCCAGCAGTTACACATTCTAGCCTATTGACAAAACGTTATTGACAAAACGAACTAGTGTTAACCTCCATTTGTTGTTAAGTGGAGGTTAACATGTGTGCTGGTGAGCCCAGCCTAAAGCTGAACTCTTTCTGATCTAAACAAATCATTGGAGACACACTGATCTAGTTACAGCCCAGTTGTCTACCCATCTTTGCAGTGTTATCACGTATCACTAAGTCAGTCTCCACATGAACGTGCTTCTCAACTGTAATAGTGAGTTCTGTGAGTCTGGAGAAGTTTTCCAGCCTAACCAGATTGCAGTTACAAAGCTGAACTTCTCTTTTGGCACCAGTGCCCAGTCAAGCAGCTTGCACCTTCCCTTCAGTTGTGCTGGTGTGGCTCTTTTGGAGGCTGTAGTCTGAACGGCACTTCACCTTGTGTTTGTTCAAGATAAGTTGGTCCCTGGACCTAGGACAGTGGTGCCAGCACAGAGGGCAGCAGTCCTGTACTGTTCAGCAGTACAGCTGAACGTCTCCTGTGCCCTGCAGGTGAAGCTGCCTAGCTTTTGTCTGTCTTCAGCTCTAGTGCTTGTTGGACTCTAATGGAGGTGATCCAGTTTGTAGAACACTGTGTGCATTGGATTGCTTTTTCTGTTGGTTTGTTTAGCTGACTTGACTTTTGGTGGAGTTTGTGTGGCACAATTAGCAGGAAAGGCTGGGTGGAGCTAGCAATGGGAAAGAGTGGGGACAGCCCTTGTATGAGTGGGTGGTTAAGGCTCTGCTGTGCTAGTGAAACAGGCTTGAGTAGCAGCAGGAGAGGGAGGAGGTGGCAGCAGTGGTAGTTGGTGGCACTGTCCTGTTGGCAGAATAAATGTACTTTGAACTGTTACCTCTGCAAGGGAGCTCTGGCAAGCAGCAGAAATGATGGTTGGCAGAGATTCAAGACCTGTGGAGAGTAGATGCTGGGCTCCGAGGTGTATGGACATGCTTAGATGCATAATCAGTTATTAAGGGTTAACTGCAGAGAATTGATATGGCAGCTCAGGCCTCTTTCTCTGTGCTTAGCAGTGAGAACTGTGATCAAAACGTCTTCTGTTGTTGTGTGAGGAAAATATCTTGCTCCGGTGGAGATAAAATCAACGCAGGCAAAGTCCAATTTATTTTTTTGTTTCAGTTCTCCCTAAATGTGATTTTTGTGGGGCTTCTTTCCTGTTTCAGTTCACAGTGTTGATCTGTTGATCTGATTAATTGTGTTGGCACATGTTGCGTTTCCTGTGGTCACAGTTACCTTTCATCTGGTGGGTGCATTAGTGATGCTACTGAGTGAAGAATAGGTAAGAAGAGGGAGGGAGGAGGAATCTAAATACTCCATGAAGGTGTCTGAGGGTAGTTACTGTACCAGTTTAGCTAGCTACCTTATCTTGAGAAGTCACTTTCTTCAGATAAACCCAGTGTCTCTCCCTGTGCTGTTTTTTAAATGAAAAGTAGAACTTACTAAAACAAAATACGGAGTTCAGTACTGTAAAGGTGCTGCAGAGACCTAAAGGGAAGTGGGAAACCGAGTATAAACTGGAGTTTGGGTTAAAAGATTGCTTTTGCTTAGAAACTTCATATTGTTAGAAACATGGCTTGATCAAAAAGGAAAAACTAAAGCTTCTGTGACTTGCTCTGTTTCCTTAAACTTGTTGGTGTTCCTGAGTGACAGCTTGCTTATCCTGGAAATGAGTATGAAAACTGGCCTTCTGGCATACCTCCCTGTATAGCAGAAATAAGCTCTTTGCTTGCTGCTGAGCTCCTCTGTGGCCATGGTACAGATGCAGCTGGGTGACTAAACCTATTCTGGCTTCTAATCTAAAGATCAAACATGGGGTAATTGAAGTTGTCATCTGTCACCTTATTCTCTTCTCCCTATCCTTTTTATTCCAAGTTCTGGTAACTCAGCTGATAGTTGTTTAAAATATCAACTGCTGACATGAGTAATACATACAAGGTACATAAAATGGAGTTATGGCCTAAACCAATTGGAAGATGCTGACTGAATCCTTTTGGATGAACAGCAACCTCAAATAAAATTGCTTTGAAATACAAGAAGTCTGCCTAGTTTGAATCTTTGGCCTGCAAGGGTCCAGGTAGCCTGCAGCGCTCACAAAGAGCTTTCACTTACCATCTAGGACATTGTCACATCTGCTGCGTTCTCATTCCTGTCCTTGGGAACCTCGGGATGGGTAAGAAAGGGGAGAAAAGACAAAAAAGAGGCCTTTTAGTGCTTTTATCTGTTTTTAGTATTCTAAAGCAGTGTTCTTTGCGGTGGGAGTGTGCTGGAAAACCTTACTGTGGGTAGAGATCCTGTTCAGTTCCTCAGTCAATGTGCTAATAATAGCCATGGTTTTTAGGTAGAATGGAAGAAGGATGAGAAGCATCACTACCTCTACCCTCCAAGGTTTTCTTTGTAGCTATGGAGAAAAATCTTTCCTACTAAGTTCATGATATGCTTTTGGAAAAACAATCCTCTTATATTTTAGTACATGTATTAAAAAATATTTTTTGCCATTATGTTCTGTAAGGGTTTGTGCTGCTTCTGTCTTAAGAGTCTGCTTATTGGTATTCTTGTATGCATTTGCTCAGAACAGCTTAGTTTAGGGGTTGACTTTTTGCTGCACCTCTTCATTATAATAAAGTCTCCCTATAGCTTTTCTGTCTCCTTACATGGAGAATGCTTATTGGTGTTTTGCATAGCTGTGGGAGAGCTGTCACTCTTGTGCATGCAGACCATTAAACAGAAGCAACTTAAAGCATTTAGGAGTAGACAGGCCTATTGCTTGATTAGTTTTAGTTATGATGCTTCGTAGATATCTAGGTCACCAGAATATCTTCTTTTTTCCCCCCGTCTTTGGCAGAATGGTAGCTTCAGGTACTTCTCATTTCTGCTTACAGTTTATGTAACAGTTCTAGATCTGTCCTTTAAAATTCTATAGCCCTGAAGGAACAGATAGAGTTAAATGTGTCTTCCTCTACTCCTCTGTCCGTCTTAGTGGATATCCAAACAAATCTTGGGAACTTAGCTCATCAGTCCTATTTATAGTTGAAATATTCAAAACATTTAATTATTTCTGGCCTTAAAATGAGCTGCTTGGCAGTATTTGCTAGTCAGCAATAGGAAAGCAGTGATGCATTAAGGTCTGTGGCAACCCTGTGGCTTTCATATGGCTTGCCATGAATTTCTTGCATGAAGTAGAACTGCTGGAGAAAGGGGAGGACAATTTTATGACTTCAATCTAGTGATATATTTTTTTTTTAAGTAGATGTGTCATTTTTTTGCATTGTCCAAATAAGGTTTGAAGGTTAACCTATTTTTTTTTCTACGCCCTGTAGCTCAGTTCATACATACCTACAGTTTCCTGAATTCACTACACCAAAACAAGAAACAAACAGTTTGACTCTCTTCTCTCTAAGGAAGATTTCCTAGGTGAAGCTCTCATGCCTTACATTTAGATGTGGCGCAGCAGTTGCCTCATGAAAACTTATTTTAAGCTTTTGATTCAAGCTGTGAACTTCCTCAGGCCATGGAGGTAGAACCGGATTTCAAGCCAGACAGTTTGAGGTTAGTGTAGCCTGCTTCAGCTTGCTTTACCATTCAGGTGTGTGTGGGAACCTGTTATGTGTCTGTATTAAACTATACTTAAAATTGGGCTTCTACCAAAGGGCAGGTTTCTGTACAAACAAGATAGTAAGGCTACCAGCTTGAAGGCGTACAGGCTTAGTGAAGTCTTTGAAACTCCCTGTGATATGGCAAATGAAAGGAGTAGTGATGAGAGCAGTCTGCACTAATGAAAGTGACTTCTGTAGACTTTGTTCATACCAAAGTCTTAAGCTGCTAAAAAGCAAATGGAATTTAAATTTATTTTAATGTTGTGCTGCATCTGTGTGCAGTTGTCTGTCCAACTTGCTGTTCAGGGAAATAATTCCTAGTTGTTATTCAGTGCTAGTTGATCAGAAACCTGTACGGTATTTAAACCCAACTGAGTTTAGCAATTAGTGTGTACGCTTTTTTTTTTTGTGGGTCATAAAAGAATACGAATGATGGGTTCAATGAGCTCAGACTGTATTTGTGTTGAAACTTAAAGGTAAATATGTTGGTACTTTATTTCAATTTATGTGCTTAAAAGCAGGAATTTGCATTTAAAGCAAGTTGTCTTATTTTCATAGCATGCAAGTTGAGCTGACTGTTCTCACTCCCTTGTTCTTACACTGCAGGACATATAGGTCATCAGCTGCTGGCTCTGTGCTTAGGGGAAACAGGAATAAGCTGCTGTTAATTTAATCTCACTTGTAAGAAATGGGTTATTTAGTTGAGTTTGTTCAGTTGAAATATTGTCTGCACATATACAAGAAGCTACTGTTCTCAAAATCTGGCTTAGCATTTCAACAAATGGTGTTTGTTCTGGATACTTAGTTGATGAGTGTCAACAGAAATCCTGCTGTGGTTGTTGATGAGTGGAGTGAAGAGCTTGTAGGGAAACTGGGTGGTAGTATCTTCTCTTGAATCTATTTACTTCCCTTCAAGTTTGTCTGCTTCTGTGTCTTGCTGTACAGTGTTGCTTCTCTTGTATCTCCTAGCCTGTCCTGGTAATTGCTAACTAGTTCAAATTCTCTTGAAGGGAAGGGTGTTCTCTGCAACTCAAGCATGAAACTATCAAACCAGCTACTTTGGATGGATCAAGTTTCCTTCACAGCTGTCAACACTATAACTCTGTACCCTCTAAAGTGCTTGATTAATGGCAATGATGATATTTTCTGTAGCTACATATGGAGCTTTCAGGTACGTTAAGCTGGGGAGTCAAAAAAACCCCCAGAAAACCAGCCTGACCCGCAACAAACAAAAAACCCAACTTCATGCTCTGGACTTGACTTAGCAACTTCTGTAGGTGAGTGAAATCTGTGAATTGAAGTGGGTCTAGGAACAACCTTCTCTCCTGTCTCCTTTGAAGTAAGTGAGCTCTGGGGGTGCAGAATACTGTTAACAAGACTTTGTGAGCTTGTAGTGGGCCTGTTGTGTGTAAGCTCTTGATAGTACTATCTACTGGTGACAGAGGATCCACTTAGAATCATAGAACAACCAGGTTGGAAGAGACCCACCAGATCATCGAGTCCAACCGTTCCTATCGAACACTAAACCATGTCCCTCAGCACCTCGTCCACCCATGCCTTAAACACCTCCAGGGAAGGTGACTCAACCACCTCCCTGGGCAACCTGTTCCAGTGCCCAATGACCCTTTCTGTGAATTTATTTTTTCCTAATGTTCAGCCTAAATCTCCCCTGGTGGAACTTGAGGCCATTCCCTCTTGTCCTTTCCACTGTCACTTGGGAGAAGAGGCCAG
>WAAB01009381.1:92290-146354 GCA_013389865.1 Piaya cayana
TTCTTGGCCACCTGGGCACACTGCTGGCTCATGTTCAGTTGGCTGTCAACCAACACTCCCAGATCCTTCTCCTCCGAGCAGCTTTCTAGACAGACCTCTAGTCTGTAGCTCTGCTTAGGGTTGTTTTGCCCCAAGTGCAGGACCCGGCATTTTGCCTTGTTAAACCTCATGCCGTTGGACTCCAGAGGTCCTGCCTGTTCAGATCCCTTTGCAGAGCCTCCCGACCCTCCAGCAGATTGACACTTCCACCCAGCTTAGCGTCATCCACAAACTTGCAAAGGGAGCACTCAATGCCTTCATCCAGGTCATTGATGAAGACGTTGAACAGGGCTGGACCCAGCACTGAACCCTGGGGAACCCCACTTGTGACTGGCCTCCAGCTGGATTTAACACCAGAGGCTGACGGTTTCCGAAGCAGAATGCTGTGAGAAACTCTGTTAAAGGCTTTGCTGAGATAACTTGTTTAGAAATAACTAGTTATTAAAGCCCACTCACTTGTTTGTTTGAAAAGCTGCCCCTCTTGAAGAAGCTTTGGGTGGCTCTGGTCTGTACTAGTGCAAGTATGCCCCTACAACTTGTGCTTTGAGGTCTGCTAAGGTTCTGTTGACTTCCAGATCGAAAAAGACAGTTAATGTCGGGCTCCGAATGAAAGAAGAGAAGTTGCAGGTGTTGTTTCAGACTGTCTTACAGTCTGTGTTGGTTTACAAAACTGATACCTTATTGCAGCTGAAGTGAAGTATGTGTTTAAATAAAAGAATATAAGGCTGTTATAAGTAATCAAGTTGTTATCTGGGGAATACGTAGAAGCAAAAGCTTTGATACTTTGTGTGAATGTTTGCTAAGAGGTACCTTTTGTTGGAGCTATCTAGTCTTCATGCTTTTATCAGTAGAATTATTCCCTTTACGTTTCTAGGGTGTGTGTGTTTCTAGGCTTTCTTAATAACTGTCAAAATCTTCATACTTCACCTGGGCTGTCATACCAAGTTTTCTGGCCTACAAAGGATGCTGTGTATATGGGGCAAAACCTGTCAGGTAAATTGCCAAAAAAGTGCATTTGTTTAGTTTCTGGGAAAACAGAAGTTTTAGGCCAAGAGGTTTTTTCCTCTGAAGTGTTGACCAATATTGTATCAATGTAGCTTGTATAGTTTAGTGTCCTGGTAACAGGCCTGCTGGTGCAATTGAATTTTTGGGCTTGCTTTGTCAACTAGTTTGAGTTAAGGTGATGTTAAGGTCTTTTTTGCACACGCTCTTGGATAACATTTGCGTTTGGTTTTAGCTGTGTAGGATTTTAGCATTCAAGTTTACTTCCTGCTCAAGTTCAGTGCTACACTAGCTGTATCTGTTTAAACCAATTGTTTGTAAGATGTAGTGCCACTGGCCTTAAATGGCAGCACAGATTCTATGCTTAGAAATAGTGGCATCTGCTCTGATTTGCAATGAAGTGAAATATCAGAACCAGCTGAAGAGACAGCTGCTGGAAAAACTCCAGGGTCACCATGTTAGGAGTTTTTTAAGTTCATGGTAGTGACTCAAATGTCTCATTGCCTCCACAGAACAGTTAGATGGAGCGCTGTTCATAAACCTTTTGCTGAGGATGGCATCTAGGATGCAAAGTCTGGCAGGAATGACATGACAGGTCTTGTGGGCTGTTGCTTTGTTGTTAAAGCAATGCTTTGAAATGCAAGCATGAATAGAAGTCAAATGTATATTCATACAGTGATGTTCCCAGATATGTAACTGCTAGGAAGGTGCCTCAGTCAGATTTGTGCACATGAGGTTCTGAAAGAATATGGCAAAATGTAAATCTGGAGTTGGAGGCCATTCTGTACACAAACAAGTGCTTCCAGATGCTTGACAGGGAAAGTGGAATTAGGTCAGTGGTTGAGTAAGTTTCTGCTGTGGGACAAACTTCAATGTTGTGGTACTTGAACAAGATGAGACTTCTCTTGGACAGGTTGGTTTTCTTTAGGCCTCTAACCCAGTAAATCCCGAATTCTGGAAGTTGGAAAGATAGAATATTCACACTGTTGTGCTATGTGTCTGAAGGGCTGTTAACCCTTGTTTATCATTCGTCAGTATCTTAAAAATAGTCTGACATATAGTCCTTTCAGCTACAAATATTCTCTTTCAAAGAAAGTGTTGATGTTTACCGTTATTAAATCTTGCTTAATAGTCTATCATAGGAAAAGTGTGAAGCCTGAAACTACTTCAATGTTTGGGTTTTTTATCACAGAAATGTTTGACCTTGCATGCTCAGGAGTTTATCCTGAGCAACAAATAGACACTCTAAAGTCTGTGCTGTATTGAGAATTGAAATGGATGTAGCATGTTGGAACTGGAGAGGAGCTTAGGTATCTGCTGATACATGTAATCCCGGGGTTATGCACTAGGTCAGTGGTGGTTTTCCACGTTGGCAAGCAAATCTGTCAGAAAACTTTGATTATTTCTGCCCCCTTCCCCCTTACAATAGTATAAGAAGGTGTTAATCTAAAAATGGTGCTTTTTTGTCCTCTTTAGAGTGTATTTTAAACTTTTTTTTCCAGATAAGAGAGAAAAGACCCTTGATTTTTAATGGAAGTTCTACTTAAGAAGTCTTTTAAAGGGTTTTGATACTGAAAACCAGTTTTCTTCTGTAATTTCTTAGAACACAGAGAATGCTGGCGATCTGAAGAGTAGACTATATATAAAGGTCATGAAAACAGATAGGGAACTGTTATTGGCCTCACTGTGTGTGCATTCCCAAGACCATCACCCTTGCTGCTGGGAATGAAAGCCTGGCTCAAGGCTTTGCATCAAAGAAATGTCTAGCGCTTGCAGTGGGGACTTGCTAATATACTGTGACCTTTTAATTTGCAGGTAAGCATTATGAGGAAGAAGAGGAGGAAGATGCCCTTACTGACTCCGATGCCCTGCCAGACTCTGATGATGAGGTGGATTTGAATGAGCCGCGCCCCATACAGATTGTTCTTGCTCATGAAGATGACCATAACTTTGAATTAGATGAAGCAGCGTTGGAAAAAATCTTGCTTCAGGAAGACATCAAAGATCTTAACATAGTAGTCGTGTCTGTAGCAGGAGCTTTCCGCAAAGGAAAATCTTTTCTGCTGGACTTCATGCTTAGATACATGTATAACAGGGTGAGTAATCAGGATTTTCCCTGCAGGAAAAATAGTAGTTGGGTATTTTGCCCATCTACCTTTGACTTTGTCACAAGTATAGCAGATCAATTTTTTCTTAATTATTGTGGAGTGGGAAAGCAAGTTGCTCTACTATGAAGAAATACATTAAAGTGACAATTTTTTCAGTACAGATTTTCCTGCAATTAATCAAGGGAACTTATTTGTTTCCTGATATAAGTGGGCATAAGAAGAACTTGAATAAGGGAGTGGCCTGCTGCTGCTGCTTGAGGTTTCAGGAAGGGCTTATCCAATTGTTGGCTTGGATAAATCTTGCTTTGACTTGATGTGGTGAGATCATAGTAGCACTAGCTTACCCAGTGTTGCAAAAAGAAGTGTATTGTCAAGTAACTATTGGAGGACTAAATCTGCTTAAGTGTGAGGTATGGCAAAAGGGAGTAAGTAATGTTTGCTACCTGAAATGTGTCTCTGAACATAGTCAGGAACTTTTAAAAACCAAAATAATTGGTTAATAAATGTCTGATGCAAAAATCTAATTTATTTTCTTGGTTTGTAGCTTTTATCTGGTTTTGTCTTGTGTCTGCTATGCTTTGAGCTCTTAGCTGATACGGAGACAATGGGGTAGGGCGTCCTTTGAACAAACACATCTGTTGGTTACAGGTCATGGTGTGCATTGTTTAATCTGTGTGGTGACTGTTGACAGTTTGGCATTTTGCTGCTTTTTGAAACTCTTGGAAAACCAGAATGGGTTCCTTTTTGATCACTGTTCTCCAGAGCTGGAATTCATGGCAGCAGAAACTAAGCTTGACTGCATCTGTTTTACCTTTGTGCTAGCTGGCCTGAGGAGAAATCAAGACAAACCCTGCAGTTACAGGAAATAGAGGAATATTGCAAAGAAGTTGGCAGATGAAGACTTAATTTCTCTCATTCCCAGTAGTGCCTGGTACTGAATTCCTTTCACTGATTTGCCAAGACCTCTGAAAGAATAAAAAAACTGAGTATATGGTAGAAGAAATACAGAGTGGCATCCTGGTTCTCCCAGCTTGCTAAGGCTTTTAACCTAAGGAGAAATAAATATTTTATTGATATAGCTGCTCAGTGGATTTCCTCTTCTGTGTGTATATAAACCCTCTCTAGTGTCCTGTTTATAGCAAAACCAAACCCCAGACAAAAAAAAAAGCGGAGTCCCAAGAAGTGTAGCAATCTGAGTTAGATGGTGGCTGGATAGAAGTAGTGGGGGTAGCCTTTATGCAAATACTCCTAACTTTCAGATTTTGAAATAAAAGAAAAACTCATAAGCTAAACCAGACGCTGCTTTAGCCTTGTGTGATTATCATGCCTCTCTGTTCCCTTTATTGTGCAATCACTTTTCAGTTTCCTATAGGTGTCCTTCAAAATACCATTTCTTTCACTTAAGCTGAAGATGAAGGCAAACTTGTCTGTCTACTGTAGCACCTGTACCTTACCAAAAGCATGGACGTCTTACTCTTCACATGCTGCTTCTGGCCAGACGTTTCTGTTCTGAAGCTGTAATGCTTGTAGCCCCTTAGCTGAGCTGATCCAGCTCAATGATGCATCATCACAAGAAGCTGCACTTTGCTGAATTGATTTCTGGACAGCTCAGTGACACAAACCAGCTTAAGGAGGGAGTTTGACAGGCATCAGAGCTGCTGTAAAGTGATTGGAAGCTGGGAATGGGAGAAGATAAGTGCAACACTAGCTCTTTTGGGCACTGGTGAATTCTGTCAAGTCAAATGGTGTTCTCTATGGCTACGCAAATTTCAGTACAGGAAGGGAGGCCTCGATATAGTTTTATAGTATTCTTTAGTCTGTTACACCATTATCAGTCAGGCTAAATTACAACTCTAATTTATGTGAACTAAATATTGGATCCTGTGCAAAATACTAAAGCATCTGCATTCAGTTTATACATAAATCAAGCAGTTTTGACCTATATTCCCGTATGGATGTATGGTAATAAAATTGCCAAGATACTTCAGAAACCAATTTTCTTGTCTAAAACCAAGAACTGGTAGCCATGTGAAGCAATTGCTGTTGTGGAAATCTCACTTGTGCCAGCCATGGGCATGATTTTGGTGTGGCTTAGGCTCACCACTGACTTTGGGGAGAGGAGCAACTCATTTGGAGCACTGATATTTAGTGTTACAGTTGCTCATTTGAAATGGAACAGAACAATCAGTAAAAAACCCAGAAACAGTTGTATAGTCAGCAAGTTGCTACAAGGTTGCTGTGATCTTTGTAGCAATTCAGACTTAGCCAAGAGGTGCGTGCAGTAACACTAGTAAATGTTGCGGGTTGAGCTTCTTGGCTTGTAATAATTTGCAAGATGCACTGTCTCTTAGTGGCACTAAGTAAATAAAACTGCATTGGCTTTTTCCTTAGTGTGGAATATATTTAAAGACAGTGTTTTTAGGTGACTGATGCAAAACTTTAGTGCAATTTCTTGCTTGATTTCATGTACAAACAACATCCAGGGAAAAGTTGTTCCAAGTTTTTCTTAGTCTCTGGCAGAAGTGTATATGCATGACAAAAAACCCACAAACACTCCCTCTTCCTTCCATAAACAACAGACTATGTGGATAGAGCTGTTGTTCTCCTCACTTGGACAGCTATGTTCATTGTCTGAATTTTTATCTCATGTACTTTTGCCCTGTCTAATCCAAATAGCAGAGGTGAATGGTGCATGCTTAGCATTTGGGGGAGTGCTGCTGCAGAACTGCTTGATTGCCTTTCCCTCTTAGCAGCATGCAGAGCAAACCATGCTAGGCGTGAGGAATGTATGCAGGTTTATTTTTCCCATCCACCATTAAAAATAAGCAGTTTCACTTATTTGTAGTAAGTATTCTGTACAACCCTTGGATGCTCGTGCTGTTTTCTGGGATGCAGAGAGATGTCTTGAGCTCTTTCCTGGAAAGAGCCAGTGCAGAGTCAGCAAGGTAGATCCCATATATAGCCCAGTGAAGTGACAAGTCTCCCCTTCATCTGTCTTGAGTACACTTTCATGGCTGGTAGTCTCCTCTGGGCAGGCCAAGGCAAATTCATTAAATGTCTCTTTCTGTTCTGCCAGCATACTGTGTTCTTATCTGTGAAATCAAGGTTTTTCTCCAAGCCCTCTCATCAGTTACATTACTGTCTCCCTATCACTTCTTTCTTGTAAGATATTGGTGTGTATAAATCCTTCACTTTGAAACTTTCTCAGCTGCCTTGTTCATGCTGCTTACTTGCCCAGTACATAAGCCACATTTGTGGGTTAATGTGCTCATATAATGACTGCAGTCTTCTGCGTGAACCACTGCCATGTAGTGCCTGCCCTTGAGGACCAAAGACATCATTACGATACCATCAGCCAGAAATGTTAGCTGCAAGCTGTGCTTGACTCTGATAGCCTTTCCCAAAGTGGACAACGTGCCAATGAAATTATAATGTGAATTGGTTGAGTGACATGTATCAAACTCTCAGTGTGACCTTTTCTCTTGAATCCTAATCACTTGGGAAAAAGTATTTTGTAACTGGCAAGTGTAGATTCTGGATCTTCTGTTCCTTGCTTGTTCTCTTTGGCTTTTGCAAGATGCTGTTCAGAGTCTTGTGGCCTCTGTCAGTGTGGGAGCTTAGATGCTCAACTAGTTTCATCCCCTAACCTGTTTGTGATGGTGAAGGGAGAGGATTGAGTTGATACTGTGTTTTAGCTGAGTTGTTGACTAATTAGCTGTTTATTAGTTCTGAGTGCTTGAGACTTGAAAGCTGTGCACATACAGTCTCCAGTGGCTGAAGAGTTGTGCCACTGCTGAAATACAGTAGTAGATTCAAACAACATTTATTTGTGGAAATATAGTAAAATATAGCATGTTAAAAAAAAAATCTCCTCCTTGCTTTATAATAAGTTGCACCTTTTCTTTTATAGTCTTCTCCTTGCTGGATAGGTGGAAACACTGAGCCGTTGACTGGCTTTACATGGAGAGGTGGATGTGAACGGGAAACCACTGGCATTCAGATTTGGAGTGAAGTGTTTGTAATTGATAAACCCAATGGGACAAAGGTAAGTGCTTGAATTAAGGAGGTGTATGTAAGAATTTTTTGCCTGTGTGTATACCCTTAATGCCATGGGTTTAATGGAGGCAGTTCAAATATCAGTCACTCTCCTCTGTGTTCAGTAGCTGTGTGGTATATTTGGAAACCCTATATTAGTACAAGTATGAATTTTCCTGCTGGGTCGTAAGATTCAGCCTCCAACAATAGTCCCATTCTGAGAGGACTTTGTTTTGGCAAAGCATACTCTGTCCAGGCCGATGGGTGGGTTTTCCTGTGGAAACTGTAAAACTAATAGCTTTAAATACCATGTATAGGTGAGTGCTGCAGTCAGAGCAACAGTTCTGTAACTGTGTTTCTTGAGTGGTGAGAATGCGTTTTAGTTCTAGCTGTGTTCTAGTGAAATGTAACGCGTGGCTATAAGTGCAGGAAACAGTTTTAGTGCCTGGTAACCGGTCCTTTGTTATGGTTTAACAAGTAGTCCATAAAAAAGAGCTGACAGTCTTAACAGTGGGATAAAAGGTGCTAAGTATTTTAATCAAAGCTGGTGCATCTTTTTAAACTCAAAATCTGTATAACTACAAATTTTGCTTACAGGTATTTATCTTCATGCTGAAAAAGTGTTAATGTTGTTAATAAATATTTACTCCACTATACTGATCTTGTGCTATTCATGTTCTTCCAAACCATGCAGTTGATTATTTAACTTTAGTACCCTTTGCATTTGCAAAGGAAACATCTGTTGGCCAGTCAGTGTAGGACACTGATCTTAAATCAGCAGCTTTGTGGCATGCTGTTAGCTTTTCAAATTTCATACCTTAACAAACTAAATTGCAAGGGTCTGTGCTCTGGGGAAAAAAATCACTCACTTCTTGTTTATCAGCCATCCCTAACTGAAAGAGAAGGGAATTTTAGTAGATCCCAAAGATGGTAATTGGATAGATAAACTTTTATCATTAAGATCACTTCATTCCTTGTCATTCCAGCAGTATCCATTACCTTGTTTTCTTCTGAAGATTATTTTAAGATAAATATCTATTTAAAAGTAACCATCTCACTCTTTGCTCCAATGAACTATGCTGGGTTGTCAGTAGAGACTGAAGCTCTTCCAGGGAGTGAGAGCTCTCTGTTACTCTGCACTGTACCTGCACTACACTGAGGGAGGTTATTTCTGTGTGAGTGGGTAATGAATGTAGCAAGTGCAAGGACTCAAGGCTGTTGCTTACTCAGCATTAGGTGTGAATAGGCACGTGTGCCAGAGCTGACTGAGGTTTGGTAGGTAGATATAGGGTCAGAGACTTGCTTGACTTGAAATAGCTTTTCCCAATGGCCTGGAGTTTGAAAGTGTAATTTTGTTAACAATTGCTGCTCTTTAAAACTCTCTAGGTTGCTGTACTTCTTATGGATACCCAAGGTGCCTTTGATAGCCAGTCCACTATCAAAGACTGTGCAACGGTTTTTGCTCTGAGCACCATGACTAGTTCTGTCCAGGTAAGAATGTCTGTGCTGACAAGTAAAAGCAGCTATAGGGAGCATCTAGCCTGAACATGCAGAATATCTCGCTAGCCACGCTTTGAAAGTTCACTTGAATATGTTCCTTCAACTGTCATTAAAGCTTTCATACTTAATATTTTATTTTCAGGGTAGTATACTATACAAGTTTCTCTGTAGAATCAAGGTTATCCAAGGCCAAGCTGAATTAAACTGCTGGCTGAACTGGGGAATTCCCTCCCAAAAAATCAAAGTAGTAATTGCTTCTGTACGGATGTGTTACAGAATCTTTAAGACTTCAGATACAGCTTAGGGTGAAATTATACTGTGATCCTCTAAACTTACAATTGCTGCTACTGTTAAACTTCTGACAGTTTCCCGTGCTCTGTTCAAAACTTCTTTTAAACTTGTGTCTTAAATATGCCAAAAATACCTTCAGATGTGCTACAGCATGAAAGTAACAGGAGTGTGTAGAACACTGCTGGGGTGTTGATTTTGGTGTTTTTTTTTGTTTGCCCCCTTTTTTTTGTTTTGTTCTTGTGGTTAGGCTAAGTTATGAGTTATTGATGTACCTTTGAGTTTACTGCTTTTCTATATTCATGCTATTGAAGCTGTCATAAAATCCCTGCATAAAAGGAGATTTATCTGGGAAGATGTGAAAGCAAAAAAAAAAAATCTGGTGAACTAACTACCCAGTCATTTGTGTCAGATACAGCTGCTGGATTACTGAATCCTAGAGCACCTTGACTTGTGGATGGTAAACATCTCTGTCCTCCTGTCTCACACGTATGTGATGATTTGAAGCATTCAGTAGCCTTCTGAGATGGCTTTATGGCTTGCTTCCTTGGAAATAAGCTGTTCTAAGAAGGATTAGGGTAGTCAACAGCAGTTTTGTCCCTAGCGCTTTGTATAAGGAAGTGACTTTTATTTGAGATGTGTTCTGTGACACCTTTCTAGTTGCCGACTTTCAGGTAATTAGACTTTTCTTGAGGGGGTAAAAATACTCAAGGTATCTAAAAGAGACTACTTGAATGTAAGATAATGGTTTCATGTTACCCCGTAAGTTTTGCACTGTCTTGCAGGTGTACAACTTGTCCCAGAATATTCAGGAAGACGACCTTCAACATTTGCAGGTAAGCTGCTTCTGAACTGATAGTATTGACATTGTTCTTAAAGTTACTACTAATATAACTGACTTGAGAGCTGCCTGCTACTTCATGTAGAATGCTGAAGCTGAGCTGATCCTGAAACTTGTACTGCCTGTAACATTATTGTATGAACTGTGTGATGCTGTGATGCTTCTGCTGTGCAATGCAGAGATAATATAATATAGGCTTCTAATATGCCTCAATGTATGTTTATAAAGTCTCTTCTTTCTATGGTAAGCTCTGAAATTCCTGAAAAGATTAGAAAGAGAAATCACTTATGGAGTACTAAATAAGTAAATGCCAATATTTCTTCTTTTTCCCTAAAATAGGAAAATGAATGGTATTTTATAACCTTATTCTAAAGAAACGTGGGAGCTTGGACCGGGGAAGAAAGAATATTTTCCACCTAAAGGCCTTCCCTAGTTTTTCAGCCAAGACACTGCTGCAAAATTTTATTTCTGCAGATTAAGAAAAGCAGGAAAGAGTTGTCCTCTTTTTAGTGTGGGGTTTTCAACCTCTAATGGAACATTTTGGTCAAAGGCCACTGAATTCTGGTTTCATGTGCATGGTGCAAGAACCTTATCTCCTTAACTTAAAACCTGTAGCTTTAAAGGCCAGCCTGTGTATTAACAAATGCCTGCCTGTGCTCAGGCCATGACCTTGTCACAGCTTAAAACTGTTTTCCGTGCCTTCTGATTGAAAGGACTTCTGTCTTGGTCAGTGCTGCAAAACACTGGCTGCCAATACTGAAAGTAGAAGAGCACCGACTAAACTTAGTCTTATGATGCTGTTCTCAGTTAACAGAGTCGTTTCACTGGGCCAACAGTCCTCCACCTCCCCAAAACCCCCAACCATACATCTCAAACAAAAAAAGCCTTGGCTAATTAATTGAAAACCAGGCTTTCCTCATGATTTTCGTCCTTTTGGCACCCTCAGTGCAATCTGAATAAACTATCTTTCTGTCATAGTGGAGGGTGAGGTTTGAGGAAAGAGGAGGGTGATAAATATAACCAATGGGTAGGGAAACCCAACATTTAAAGCTAGGACAAGGAATCATGGACTGAGGGAAGGAAATTGTGAATTTGTTTTAACAGGATTTTCAGTTATTCTAAAATACTGTTTGTCTCTGGCTCCCTTTTCTGTCTAACAGTGAAATTAATGGAGAAGGGAGTTAGGATCAAAGGAGTCAGTTGCATTGTGGGTGTGTGGCCACTTCAGAACTTGTTGTAAATTTGAGCAAAAGGGTTTTCAAGTTCATTTATGTGAAATTAGCCTTTTAAGTTCCAAGTTGCCCTTGTGATCAGCAGAGAGAGAACTGTCCTTTTGACCATGAGATTTATGAGATGTTCCAGGAGTTAGTATTAATACAGAATTACAGTTGCCTGGTACTAGAGGATGCTGGTGTGCCTCATTCATCTGGACCTTTAAGGTATATAAAGGGGCTAGCGTGGATCAATACTTGTCGGGATTGGCCTCTGCTGAAACAGCCAGCACAGTCCATAATTTGTGTTCTCATGTTTTTTCTGGCCCACTCAGTCTAATGCTGCTGGTATTAAAGATGAAAGTGAAAGCAATGTGAGGAAGACAGCTGACACTTGTCCTTATACTGGAAGGAAAGAACAATTATCAGCTAAGGTCACGGGCTGAAGTAGAGATCTGGGAAGCTGCTGAATTTGGCTTGTATTTAAATGTCTGATACATTGGCTCTAGCCAAGTTACTTGAGAGTTCCAGGAATAAATCTTTTGTGGGAAGTAAGGTGCAAATGTTAGGTGTATCTCCTTAGCCTAGGACATAAGCATTGGAAAATGGCTTGCTGGGAGACACAACTAGTTTTCTTCTGAGAACAGCCCACAGGCCACCTACTTAGATCTGTGGTGCATTGACAGGGAATGGCACTGTGAAGCCAGTGGAAACCATGTTTCCTTCTTGAATTTTATTGAGGATTGTTGTACTTGTTCTGAAAGTGTATTGGCCGTTCTCAACTCATAAGACTGAATCCTTTACTTTTTAGTAACATAATAGAGTATTTACAGTAGTAGTAGTAACATAATAGAATATTTACAGTAGAAAAGTGTGGGGTTTTATGTGCAACCCTTAATGCTCTTCTTTTTATTAGTTGTTTACAGAATATGGAAGACTAGCTATGGAAGAAATTTACCAAAAGCCGTTTCAGGTAACTATGTATGTTAAATGGATCTTGAGCAATTGAATGTGTACAGAACGAGCCATTTCTTGGCAAAATCACAATGGAGAAATTATGAAGAGGATTGCACTTTGGGCAAGTATAGCTTTGTGCCTGAGTTATAAGGCATCAAATGAATCAAAGCATCAATAAGTTTTGTGCTCCGTTCTTATTCATTACTCTCTGAGATATGATTGGCCTTCCTTAGTACATGGTTCTGAGTAAAGGTCACATGGCCTCTAAGAAATAATATTGAGGAGAACCACATTGCATTTCATTTACCTGAAGCATTACTAGTTTCAGTGTTAAGAATCTCGAAAATGCAAGAATCTCTGGCCCAGCAAGAAGGGTTTGAGGCCACTTCCATTTAGTGGAGACAAAGATGGAGATCTATTCCATCTTGACGTCTACCCCTGCAAGGGTACTAGTTGACTGCTCTTTGTGGCTAGTTTTAACATTCTTGTTTCTCTAGAATATTCAGCCTGCAGATTTGAGTCTGCAACATTCTAGTGATTGGCCCAGGCAAGTGAAGCGCCTTGTCCGATATAAGAGTAATGGCAAGGTTTGTTTTCCGTCTTCAGATGATAGGAGAGAGGACAATATAATCACTGTAGAACAGCAAAAGGCAAACACATGAAACATGGGAGCTATCTTTTTGAGGCATGTAGGTACTCCTTTCAGATAAGGAGAAAATTGCATTTGTTTGTTTTATAGGTTCTAAACAAGTAAACACACCACAGAACTGCAAGGCTACTTCATTTAGAGCAGCCAAACTTAGTAATTTCTTGCTCAAACATGATTATTTTAAGTAGAGTTTTTGACATTGGACTGTTACTCACTGCTATTCTTCCTGTTACAGACACTAATGTTCTTAATTAGAGATTGGAGTTACCCCTATGAACATGCCTATGGCTTGGAAGGAGGAAAAAAGTTCCTAGAGAAAAGATTGCAGGTAAGTTATCTCCAGTATTCTTAGTCTGGTATTCTAACTTACGTGACAATGTACCATCAAGGTAATGATGCATGATGAGGTAACTTTTTCTGCTCGTGAAAGAAATTTATGATGTTCATACGTCTGTGTGGAGTTCTGGGATTTAGAACTTGGCGTTTTTTAGTTCAGTAATGAAGGCCTAAGCACATTTTTGTGCTCATGCTGTAAGGTTGATATTTAATCTTAGTTGTGATACTGCAATGCTATTAGCAGTTCTTGCTGCCCTTTTCTTTTTTCAGGTAAAGCAAAACCAACATGAAGAGCTACAGAATGTAAGGAAGCATATTCACTCCTGTTTCAGTAATCTTGGCTGTTTCCTGTTGCCCCACCCTGGTCTTAAAGTTGCGACAAATCCAAATTTTGATGGAAGATTGAATGGTAGGAAGCATTCCATTGTGTGCTTCTTGATTCAGATCATGGAGTTTGTTTCATAATGGAAGTTAAGCACTGAAATGGTTGGCTGTTTTAATGCTTCATTAAAAAATGTTAGGGCTATAAGGTGAAATTATGGAATCTAGATATGTGCATTGTATGTTTCCTTTCAGTGGTTTAGAGGTAGAGGAGTTACGCAGGCAAAGGGAATAGATGTCTTTGGGTTCATTGTTGATAACTTGAAACATACTTTAAGTAGGGATTCTTAAGATAAATAAGGATTCCAGAAGGGAGGATTCACAAAATTAAAGACTACTCTTTCTTAAAAATGAAAAGCTCTTCTATAAGAACTTGTTGAATCGAAGGCCAGATCTAGAATAACTGTGAAATAAAAGCTGTAGGCTTCTGCCACTGCAGAGTGAGATGCAGTCAGGATTTCTCCAGTTCCTGCTTGTCCCCCATCAGAGGGAATTTATCAGAATGGCAAAGGCTAAAGTGCGTTTGCAATATTGGGATACCAACCACTTCTGTGCTGAGGGCATAGAAGTGTGGGATTATTATGTAAAAGTTTAGTTTAATTGGGGAAATACATTTTAATTATTACAAGGACTACAGAACCCTGTTCTCTTAGTCTGAATTTCAGATTAAAGAGTAGGTAGAATGTACTAAAACAGTACTGTGTGTTTAAACCTATAAATATCTTACAATATATTTAACTCAAGAGTTACGATAGTATGGATTTTGAAGGGTCATGGGTTATCGGTGTTCCTTTGGGAAATGTAAGATTGGGAAAAAAACCTAAACCTAACCACTGTTTTTTCCCCAAAATTGAATTTTACTAGATATAGATGAGGATTTTAAGAATGAACTGCGGAATTTGGTACCGTTGCTGCTTGCCCCTGAAAATTTGGTGGAAAAAGAGATTAGTGGATCCAAGGTGACCTGTAGAGATCTTGTAGAATACTTCAAGGTAAGCAAACTCATACTAATTATTTCTGTTAATGGCTTAAAAGAAAGTATTCTAATTTTAGGGCATGTTGTTCCCAGAGAAGATAAGATATCTAGGCTGGCAGTCACTGATCAGCTTACTTCTATTTTCATTTCACTATTCTGATTTTCCAGAACTGGCACACAACTTCCTAGGAGTATAGCCCTTAGCAAGCTAGTATTGGCAAAACTGTGTTGGTTTTGCTTTCTAAATAGGCTGAAATACTGTAGTTGAGGGTTTTCTTCCTACTTTGAAATCCTAGTTTGTCCGGATACGTTGCACTTAAAAAACAAACAAAAAAAAAAAAGTTTAAAGAAAAGGGAGGGTTTTATGTAGATTGTGAAGTTAGAAAAACAGCTCTTAAACTGCTAGGTATGCAGTGAAAATTTCTCCTCTGGATTTTTAACATGCAAGGAAGATGCTTTCTAAACACTTGCATGTGGATCACCACTGTATGCTCTGAAATATTTGTGTGTGATACTTGCAGCTGTTAGACCTTTGAGCTGTTTTGGTATCATGGTGACACCAGCAGAAATGTGATAACATAATCCCTACCTCACCAGGCATTGGTCTGGTGTATGTAATGTTTTTTTGAATTGGAATGACTTAGACAGTTGGCTTGGTAGGAGAAAGTGGCACTCATTCCTAAAGATGTGAATTTTGTTGAGCATGTGTGTTAGAGGTAGAACAGAGTTGGGTTGATGTTAAGAAAGAATCTGTGCAAGGGAGGATCTGAGACCAGAACTTAACACTTGTGAAATGGAGTTTTTTATTTTATTTTATTTTTTATAAAGGAAGGACATGATATGAGTGCAGAAGTCATGGGTGCTCTGACAAGCATAAAATCACTCTCTGGACCTCATATGTTCAGTCTTTGTTTTTACGTGGTTGTATGCTGCATTTTGTTCCGCTTTCTGTTCTAGTAGCACTTGATCTTGCACACTGTAGGGAGTGCACACTCAACAGCTGTTTAGAAAGGACTGTACCCTTAAAAGAGAGTGTAAAACCTCCTCTATTGCAAAGCTGCCTGAGTGAAGTCCCGTATCCAGTCTGAGAGCAGCCATATAGGGTGCTGTGGAAACGCTGTTGTTACATAACGAAAGAGGACTGCTCCCTTGGGATTGTGCATCAAATGCTGAGATTGTGAAGTCTGAGTGGGAAACTGGAGGGCTTTTACTTGGAGGAAATAACTACAGAAGTAAGGAGAGTGTCGAGGGAAGAGTCCTGTATAACTATACATTTTAATAGATTGCCCTACAACCTAGAGCATCGGGTATATAAGGACCCTGGTAACATTATTATCTCCTCCTTTATAAAGAAAAGACCTCCGGGCAGAGGCTTGCAGACAGGCCAGGTGGTAGAGCAGTAATAGTATGAAGAAAACCACCTAGCCTCTGAGGGGCTACAAGTGGCCTTGTTGGTGTGACTTACACAGCTTGCCCAAAGCACTGAAATGGCTACAGCTGCCTGCTGTGCCTCCTCCACTGATCAGTCTCAGAGCTATGCCACAAGTTGTCTTGTGAGCTGGAGAAGACAACATGAAGAACGTGTTCTCTTCCAGCCTTCTGCAACCCTGGTGAAAGAAAAGACTGCTGAGGATTGGGGGGGGGGGAGCAGAGCAGTAGGCTGCCTGCTTGGCCTACAAAGTGTTTTGGCAGCTTGGCTCTGTCTGCCTCAGTGCTTTGATCTGCTTTTTTTTCTTGCACAGTTCAAGGGAGCAAGGCAAATGAGGAAATGTGAGTACTGGTTCTCCCTGACTGGAGTGTGTTTGGACAGAACTCTTACCAGAAAGGCTCTGTGAGATTGTCTTCAAGCTTTTGTTTGGGGTAAAAACGCTGTGCCTAGCGAAGAATTTCCTCACATATTTGAGGGAGCAGAAACCAGCTGCCAAGCCTGTCACATCTTGAGATAGTGGCCATGTCTCCTCAAGGTGCTCTGCTACCCTTTTAAGCTCCAGTCTCAAAGGCACAGGAAAGTAAAGGGATTAAAGCACTAGGAATAACAGTGAGACTGTATGGAGAAACTTGCATATAGAATATTTAGTGTTATGACAAAGGAATAATCTGAGCTGTATTTTTATATAATTTCTTTTCCTCAATCATAAACGTGTTTGTTTCTTTCTCCCATTCAGGCTTATATTAAGATCTATCAAGGAGAGGAGCTACCTCATCCAAAATCGATGCTGCAGGTATTTTCTTTCTTTCATATAACCTGATAGATGTGTGCTTTAAGTTCTTTGCAATGAAGATCATGACCATTGTAGGTCTGAAGCTTCCCCAGAGTTGTAGTTCTTGAAGTAAGTGTGTACTTTGAAGGCCATCTGAACTGTGCAGCTTCTGTACACATTTGTGTCTTCCCTCAGTTCCATCTACCAAATGGAGCAGTGGTATATCTCGTTGGTTGGATATTTTTAGCTGTTTTGGTTTCTGAGCATGTTTCCTGTAACTTGTTATTTTGTCAGACTGTATTCAGAGGGGTTTTAGCATCAGATCCAGCAGATAAAATGGAGAAGGCTTATTGTAATGCAGCTGTTGCCACTGTCTTGCAGTGGCACTCTATGCGGGTTTCTTAGATTGGATAACTATATTGAGGTTTCTTTTCTGGGTTGATCCAAAGAGGATGTAATCAGCTTTAAAGCAATCTGAACACAAACTGATTGTATAAAGCTCTGTGGTGAACCCTTGAATTGTTTGGGATGAAGAGCTTTCATCAAACATGAGCTTTAGGGTCAATTTTAGCCATTTTGTGTTTATAAGACTTTTTTTAAAGTTTCTTGTGTCACTTCATTAAGACACAACTGTTGTGTTTTCTCATCCTTCAAGAAACCAATTCTTTAGACTTTTGTGGGAGTTCAGAAAACTCATCACAATGAAACAAAGGCTGCTATCATTTCCTCTATGTAGCATGCTATGAATGTGGCTGAGAGATACAGAAGATGGCATCTTGCAACATGAGTTAGAGTAACTGTCCTTGACATGACATAGGTTGAAAATAGTCTTAAGTTCTTACAAATTCTGACACCAAAACTGTACAGATACAATGCAGAAATAATACCAGCTTGTTTCTTCACTCACAGGTAGTGACGTATTAGAACTAATATTTAATAATTTAGTGATCCTTATTTGCTTATCAACAATAGAGCGTTCAGAAGAGATTGCTTGTGACGTGCCTGTACAAGCACGTGGGAGTTTGTCTGCAGTTGTACTAGAAAGCTGAAGAAAACATTTTCCTAGTCAATAAACTTTTAATTTATATTGCTAACCTCTACTTGGTTTTTTTTGTGGGGCATTGTCCTGTCAGTCTGAAGTTTTGGACGTTGAGGGGGCTGGGATGTCAAGTAGTGAAACTACATGTGTAACTAGCTGGTAATGCTGTGATGATACATGGTGCTCACTGTTTTCTAGGCAACAGCTGAGGCGAACAATCTTGCTGCTGTGGCAGGAGCAAAAGACTTGTACAGCAAAGGCATGGAGCAGGTATGGTGACAACTGTTTTAACTGCCTACATACAAATATAGGCCTTCATTTTTAATATTGTACTTAATGTTGGTTGTGAGCATGTTAATGGAGAAGAGTAGCTTAAGGCCAGTAGACGTGTGTTTTCTTCACATCGCTCCAAGTTAGGTGTCTGACACCGTGAAGCCAAGAGTCTCTGAGACAGAAATGACTGAAAGGGTATGGAAACTGGGTGTGTTAGTAAGATACTGCCTGTTAGTTCCCTCTGCTGCTTTTGACTGGCATCTTAAAGTCTTGTGACATGAAACAGGCGTGCAGGTGAGGAGACACTTGGTAGGCCAGTGTCATACAATGGTAGAGTTCTAGTATTATAGACTCATGCTTCTGGATTGTGATAATTCATTAGCTCTAATACGCAAGGATTAAGATAATTCCACAAAGTTTAAAAAAAAAAAAGCCAAACCTTGAAATACAAGAACTAACTTGTATGAAAAAAGCTGTGTAAGTTCCTACTTGCTTCTCCTGTTGAAGTTAGTGGCTTATACCACTCCAGTTTGAATATTAAATATCTGGATGGACTTTTGTACTTCAGTGCGGTGTTATGAAAAATCTCTTGAAATAGTAAAGGGATTGTTCTGAATAAATGCCAAATCTGCCTTCCTACCTTGAATCTTTAATGGCTGTTGAGATACTGTAGTTGTAAGTTTCCTTACTTGGGGCCAAAGAATAAACAGGAACAGATGTTCTCTTAAACAGACTTTTTTTTTTCAATAGTAATATTCCCCAGTACTGTATATTTTTATATCTCTGTAAAGATATGCACAAATATCTGGGACTGTTTTTATCCAGATTGTTCTTAATGTGACACAGCTTTGAAATTTCTGCAAAGGAACAGAAGTGGGAACTCTTTGGATTTAGGACTGGATTATGTAAATGTAGTTCTTAGTGTAGGTTCTGAGTTCTCATGAACCAAAGCCCTCCTTTGCTGAGTGTGCAGAACCAAAATGCTGTCCCCTAACGACCTTAACTGTAAGGAACAACAGGTGCAGGCACACAGCGTACAAGTAAACAGGGGCACTGAGTTGTGTGGTGGTCTTTATGCATCAGCAGCTCCTAGTGTTTAACATTCTCTGATCAATGTGAAAAGACTGTTTTGGAGGATGAGAGCCGTAGCTTTTTTCCAGGGATTTTTGCCAGCTGTGGAGGGCTTCAATATGGAAAAAGCAGAAAGGGTTTTATTAAACTGGAAGGGGGCAGAGTGTGTGTGCGCGTGGGCATGTCAGGATCCCAACAGTGAGGTTTGCCTTGAAGCTAATCGGTGAAGTCGTGCATCTTGTGAGGCAGAAAGGGGAGCCTGTACTCTGAGAAAGTGATCTTCTGTGTGTCCTTCTGAAGGGATGGCAGCAGGAGAAGACTAAAGTTGTTGCAGCACTCAAGATGGGAGATAACAAGCACTGCAACAAAAATACCTGGAGGCAGGAGAGGGAAGGTGGCTGTTTGACATCTTATGGAAGGAATATTCAGTTTTTGGACATAGTCAGACTGTGAGAGTCTGGAGG
The DNA here is from genome assembly GCA_013389865.1 of Piaya cayana. Taxonomy (NCBI): domain Eukaryota; kingdom Metazoa; phylum Chordata; class Aves; order Cuculiformes; family Coccyzidae; genus Piaya; species Piaya cayana. Next base: position 111,662 of record WAAB01009381.1, read on the forward strand.
AGTTAGAGGTGATCTGCCACACGTCCCTGGCCTGGGTAGTCTCTAATCATAGTCCTTAAGAGGTCAGATATCAGTCTTAGATTAGAAGTCTTTGGAGTCTAACCATTTTCATACCCATGCTGATTCAAGGAGAAGAATGGGGTGGGTGTCCACATGACAGGTATCCTTTTTGTTCATGGACTTGGCCTTTCAGCAAAAATGAACTCTCAAGTTGATGACAGTCAAGCCTAGAGGACAGTCTAGGAAAGAACAGACTGAAGATGTCAGCAGTTAGTTCTTGTTAATTCATATCACCTGGTAAGCTCCACAGAGCCTGCTAGTGGCAGCAATAAACAGGAATGGACTTGAGTGGGCAAAACCTACCCTTATATGTCCAAGTTCTATACTGACCCTCTTGTTGAGACAGATGATCAGGCGTTAGAAGCTGAGGAGAGCTTGTGGCCTTCAGAGTTCTTCTTAACCTTCCTCAAGCCAAGCTTTCTCTGCCTCCTGGTATTTCTTTATTTCACATTTTCGTAACCAGAATGTATGTGTAGCTGATGTCTTGTCCTTCTGGGCTTGCCCAAAGGGAACAGTTGAAAGTACGAGTTCAGTCCTGTAGCTCTGGATGTGATCAGACAGATAAGGCCTCTGCTGTGCTGTGATGCAATGTACCTTTGATTGCTTCACTTAAACCAGAACTTTATAGCCCACAGAGCCAAGGAAGCTATAGGAGCCAGTCTGCAAGGGCCAGCAAGGAGCAGGTTTGCTTTCTGTGCAAAAATGATGATACTCAATGTGATGAATTCACGTCTGATTGCTTTAACAGGTTTGTGGGGGAGATAAGCCTTACATTGCCCCATCGGACCTTGAGCGGAAGCACCAGGATTTCAAAGAGTCAGCTGTCAGGCAATTCTGCTCGGTGAAGAAGATGGGAGGGGAGGAGTTCTGTCGTCGCTACCAGGAACAGCTTGAAGTGGAAATCGATGAGATCTATGCAAACTTTGTGAAGCACAATGATGGCAAAAACATCTTTTATGCTGCCCGTACTCCTGCCACTCTATTTGCAGTCATGTTTGCCATGTATATAACCTCAGGACTGACTGGGTTCCTTGGTATGAACTCCATAGCTACCCTGTGTAATCTTGTGCTGGGGTTGGCTCTTATATCATTTTGTACTTGGGCATACGTTAAGTACTCTGGGGAATTCAGAGAAGTTGGAACAGCCATTGATCAGATCGCCGAAGCTATATGGGAACAGGTTGGTATCTGTTTTAAATGTAAAAATCTTCCTTTCTTGAGCAGGCACATCAAACAGGTCCTGTTCAGTGCTGTGAGTGAGAAACTGGTCTAGACCTAATGGAGAATGCTAGTGCTGCAAAGGGAAAATGGGCTCCGAAGTGACTGCTCTCCAGTGAGAGATGCTGCATGCAAAGAATGTTAAACAGCCTTACAGTATTATCAAAAGTGTCACTTAAAGGCCTTACTAGGTGCATGGATGGTGAAAAGTGGAGGGATTCTTTAAAATCTTACTACTTTTTCAGAAGAAGGAATTCTGCTTTTAAAAGTACGTACCTTTAATATGATAAAGGTATCTTTATCCCTTGAAGTGATAAACTTGCCCTGTGTATGCGGTGGATAAAATATCTCAGGTGGTGCAAGAAATGGGGAAGGTAAAACACTGCTGTCCTCTCTTTCCCATCACCCAATGGTGTGATACTGAGGGCTAATTATACCTCAGAGCTGGCTGAGTTGCAGCAGCAGCCAGCTGCTACAAGAGGATGTACAGCAGGTTTCATCCTTCAGGAAGACTTGTGTTGTCTGTGACAACTTCAGTTGGTGCAACTGCTGTTGCAAGGAATGTTTGACAGACAGATTTCTGAAAGAAAAGATGCCTTGAATGTAAGAGTTCCAGAGCTGGAGGAGAAAGCTCTCTGTACAGAGATATTGCTGCCTGAATCCAGTTGACACAGTTGTGTCGCTAAAGCCAGTGTGAAGAATTTCTGACCAACTGTTAACAAGCAGTATTTGGAGCATTCCACATAGCTGTCCAGTGCCGGCAAAAGGGAAACACTTTGGTTGCTACTAGGAATGAAGGACTTGCTGAACTTACCTGGGATGACATTAACATGGCCTAAGCAAATAACTAACTGGAGCCTTCTATATGGAGGCTCTTCTACATAAGCAAAAATCACTCTGTTCAAGGCTCTTCATAGGCAGTGGTACACCAGACCTGTCTGAGCAACCAGGTAAGGTCATGAGTCACACTGGAGTGGAAAAAGCAGATTTCTAATAATAGGGAAATGAGCACCAGGGTACTAAATTTTGAGTTACCCCCATAACTAGCAATTAAAATTGAGGTTCTACGCTATTGCAGCCTCTTGCGTTGGAGGTTGGGGCTGGAGAGCCCTGCAAGAAAAGTGGAAGGGGTCAGTTTGAGGCATGGATCTGCTGCTGCACATAAGGTTTGACTTGACCATTGATGGAAGGGGGAGAACTTAGCTTGGGCTGTCTTGCCTTGTGAGTGAGAGGAAAGCCAAAGAGCTTGCTGCTGGTGGTGTGACAGTTGCACATCACCAATAATACACAAGGTACCTGTAAGTCCCATCTGAGTCACTCTGATTATATACCATGTTCTCGCCATTGATTTTTCTTAATCTCTGCCTTTCTTTTCCCTTCTTGCTTCAGAGGAATCCCAGGAAGGTGAGAAGTTACTGGCAATCAGTATATTTTTATTTTTTTCAAAACTCGATTTGACGACTTCTGCTGCCCTCAAAGAGCCACTTTTCCTAACAGCTGAATTCGTGTTTTAGGTGTTTTCCAAACTCTTTGAAGTCCTTAGACGCCAAACGATTCGCCGTGCTCTTACATCAGTGCCGCGACAGCGACTCTCATCCAACAATAACAAGAAGAAAAACTAGCCAGTATTTTTAACTTTCTTTCTGTATCTGAAGTGTTCACACTTACACATATAGGACAATAAGCTGGACCGTCTGGGCCGGTCTGCATAAATGTTGTAACCATACCAGACTGATGCTGCATAGAGGGTATGGAATTGCACATCCATCTTCTAGGAACTGTAGTGTGGTTTGAATTTGGTGAAATACCGCTGTATAGGAAGGATGTCACTTGTGTCCATAGCATGCAATTGATTTAACCTCATTACCGTAGCAGCAGATTTCATTTCTCTTTCAGTTCATGCCAGTTTGTCAGACTTCGGCATTCTAAGCCTTTTTTTCATTATTTTAAGTCTCATCTCTTTGTATGTTTTTATTCTTTTTTTCCTTGGTTACCTCATTTTTTCTGTTTCTTTTGCACATTTCTCATTCCACAGGTGTTGAAGCCCATGAGCGATAATTTGATGGAGGATCATATGAGGCAGTCTGTAAAAAACTCTATCAAAGCAGGCCTCACCGAGCAGGTGTCTCACCATGCCAGACTAAAGACAGACTGACAGTTCGTCTCCTCTTGAACTCTGCCCTCTCATCCTAGACATGCTTGCTGTACCATGAGAACTCAATAATAAAAGAAAAATAAAAATAAACCAAAGTTTACAATCAACTGTAGAAGTAGTTTAGTGTGACTGCTCGTCAGTGCTCTGCTTCTGAGACGAGCTGGTGCCATGGAGGGGGCTGGGGTGGGAGGGCATCTCTCTGATGTCCAGTCCTGGTGAGCTGTGCAGAGGTCTGTTTGGGCTGTGGGGAGGGACCTTCCTCTGATGTCTGAGCTGATGCAGCCTCTGGCTTACAGGGGGCGTTTGTCCTCTGCAGGAGGAGTGTGTTGATCAGACCCACATAAGCTGTGCTCTTGCCAAATGTACTCTGCTCTGTGCTGTCCCTTCTCCCTTTGCCCCCTCTGGCTCTCTGTATTGAGTGATTCCTGTTGGTGAAGTCATTAGAGCCACCACATTACAGCAGGTATCTTGCNGTCCCATCTGAGTCACTCTGATTATATACCATGTTCTCGCCATTGATTTTTCTTAATCTCTGCCTTTCTTTTCCCTTCTTGCTTCAGAGGAATCCCAGGAAGGTGAGAAGTTACTGGCAATCAGTATATTTTTATTTTTTTCTAAACTCGATTTGACGACTTCTGCTGCCCTCAAAGAGCCACTTTTCCTAACAGCTGAATTCGTGTTTTAGGTGTTTTCCAAACTCTTTGAAGTCCTTAGACGCCGAACGATTCGCCGTGCTCTTACATCAGTGCCGCGACAGCGACTCTCATCCAACAATAACAAGAAGAAAAACTAGCCAGTATTTTTAACTTTCTTTCTGTATCTGAAGTGTTCACACTTACACATATAGGACAATAAGCTGGACCGTCTGGGCCGGTCTGCATAAATGTTGTAACCATACCAGACTGATGCTGCATAGAGGGTATGGAATTGCACATCCATCTTCTAGGAACTGTAGTGTGGTTTGAATTTGGTGAAATACCGCTGTATAGGAAGGATGTCACTTGTGTCCATAGCATGCAATTGATTTAACCTCATTACCGTAGCAGCAGATTTCATTTCTCTTTCAGTTCATGCCAGTTTGTCAGACTTCGGCATTCTAAGCCTTTTTTTCATTATTTTAAGTCTCATCTCTTTGTATGTTTTTATTCTTTTTTTCCTTGGTTACCTCATTTTTTCTGTTTCTTTTGCACATTTCTCATTCCACAGGTGTTGAAGCCCATGAGCGATAATTTGATGGAGGATCATATGAGGCAGTCTGTAAAAAACTCTATCAAAGCAGGCCTCACCGAGCAGGTGTCTCACCATGCCAGACTAAAGACAGACTGACAGTTCGTCTCCTCTTGAACTCTGCCCACTCCTCCTAGACAAGCTTGCTGTACCAGGAGAACTCAATAATAAAAGAAAAATAAAAATAAACCAAAGTTTACAATCAACTGTAGAAGTAGTTTAGTGTGACTGCTCGTCAGTGCTCTGCTTCTGAGACGAGCTGGTGCCATGGAGGGGGCTGGGGTGGGAGGGCATCTCTCTGATGTCCAGTCCTGGTGAGCTGTGCAGAGGTCTGTTTGGGCTGTGGGGAGGGATCTTCCTCTGATGTCTGAGCTGATGCAGCCTCTGGCTTACAGGGGGCGTTTGTCCTCTGCAGGAGGAGTGTGTTGATCAGACCCACATAAGCTGTGCTCTTGCCAAATGTACTCTGCTCTGTGCTGTCCCTTCTCCCTTTGCCCCCTCTGGCTCTCTGTATTGAGTGATTCCTGTTGGTGAAGTCATTAGAGCCACCACATTACAGCAGGTATCTTGCTTTATTGCCTTTTGTACCAGTGTTACACAAATGCATGTATTGGTTCCTCCTGCCGCTGCCGGCAGGGCTGACCTGTGAGGGAGGCAGTGGGTCAGAGCATGCGGCATCTTGCCTTGGACTCACAGACCTGGTCCCGAGGGAGGTGCATATCGGAATGGAGCTGTCTTTTTCTGCAGTTTAGCCTTCATGTATATAATATTGCCATTAATTCTACTGGGGGAGAAATTCCATCCAAAAATGTTGCCTACAGCTGCCAAGCAATGAATTAGGATTGTCTGTACAGTGTGTTTAGTTTTTATTTTTTAAGAATCACAGATAGGGCATGTATATGAAATATAAATATATAAATACAATTTTGTATCAAAAGTTTTGTAGTTCATGGCAAAACCTGGTTCTGTGGTAGTTAAGTGCAGTCCCTGTAAAGGAATGTTTGTGGCTCTCATAAATGTGTGAATGCATCAACAGTTTGAAGTTTTTTGATATACTTGTGAAATTTACCTGCCTTGAACACTGCAATCTCTCACCCCCTTGGGAAAATCAATGGGAATGTTTATTGTGAAACTTGTCTTCTGTTGCATTTTAAAGTTATTTCCTGTAATTTATTTTCAGTACATGATTAAAATCAGTTGTGTATATATGAAATTAAATTCGTGCTTATTTTTAAAAGATGTTCAACTATGTATTCTACTACATAAAAACTATGTCAAAACCTTATCCTGACAATTATACGAACAAATTGTCTATTGTACTTCCTAGCTTTCTGTTGAAGCTGATGTTCCTCTCATGCTCGTCTCTGAAAGATGAGATCTGTCTAGCTCACATCTCCTCCCCGTATAGGAAAAGTTGCTGGTATTCTAAAGCTTCTTGCCTTGTGGAGTCGCTTGTCAGCTTCTGCCCTCCACCAACTCTTTATCATTCTCTGAAGTCTTGTTACAGGCTCTATTTTCACTCTTGGCTAAATCGGTATTGAATAAGGCATTTTCAGGTGCATGGAGTGTAAAGGCAGCTAATTAACTGCTGTAGTTTCAGCTGGAAATGACTGTGAGACAGCTGGGGTTTTTTGCATTCCTAACTGGTAATGATTTCCATCAACATTTGAGCTTCATCAATCTCCCCTCTCTTGGGCGAGGGAAATACCTGTCTAGGACTAAAGTGATTGCACTGTGACTTTTGTACCATAAAGAACTACGGGGGAGTGGTGGTTACCTGCCCTCAGGAGATGAGGGCTCAGCTCAAGGTGAATGATGCTGAAGATGAGGTAGGAATGTTGCATTTTATGATATCTTCTCTCAAACTGTACAGATTAAATACTGTTATTTAAACAATCTAATGCTTTGGTGATTAATCTCTTTGTGACTCTAGTCTTTCTGACTAAAGAAAAGAGGGCTTGGAGGGCTGTGCTTGCCTTTGCTGCGTGTGTTCTCTGGAAGATCTGAGGCTGGGCTGGGCCCCGCTTGTCCTGCAGTGATGGCAAGAACAGTGCTTGTCCAGGATCGGGGAGCAGTGAAGCTGGAAGGCTCTGTCGGGGCTGTTCCTCTGTTGTAGAGGACTGGAGTGGGTTGGGGAGGGTGGGGAGAGCGTTCCTGAACGCTGTGCCAGGTTGCAGGTTTAATGAAAAAAACCCACCCAACTTCCTGGGAGGGATCAAAGGCAGGAAAAGTGGGGTGGGCAAAGTTCTTTTTCAGAGGAGTGAGGGAAATGAACGATTAAAGGGATAAAAGGGTTGGGTCAGTTGCCAACAGGTTCCTGGTAAGCCTTGCTGTGTCTGTCCCCTTTTCTGTTAATGCCCTTTCTCACCCTCTTTCTGGGGCTGGGGACCCCATTTTGTGGGTGGGTGAATGGGTGGAGGCCTAAGCACCAGCACCTGGAGCAGCCCCTGGGGTCAGCGGCACTGAAATCTCGGAGCGCTGGCTCCCTCGGGCCTGGAGTGAAGGGGAAGCTGTTGCTGGCACATGCAGAGCGAGCTGTGCCAGTATGGGAATATCGACCCAGAGCGAGCCAGCAAGTCGGATAAGGGGCCTGGCCGCCAGGAAGGCGGGGCTGGCTGCGTGTCTATCGCTGCACAAGGCAAGTGGAGGGACAGCACCTGTGGGCCCTGGGGCTCGACTGAGGCCTCTGTGGGTGCGCAACTCCCTCTGCAGGAGGCTGCTGGGAACAGGAGCGGCTCCCGGGCCTTGGCCCTGGGTTGGCGCCAGGGGGCGCGGAACCAGCAGCTGGAAGGGGCTGGTGCTACGGGATGAATGGAACCTCCTTGCTGGGTTCCTGATGGAATCCACAGCACATGCGCGCACGTTTGTTTTCCACCAACAGCCCTTTGTTCCGAACGGGCGAGGTGAGGGTACTGGTGCCATTTGGGTATGGAATGCTGACCCGTTCGGGAGCGTGAGCATGTGTTGTGGGCAGCCTGCTCCTCACAATGGGGGCGTGAAGCTGCAGCAGTCACCCTAACCTCAGCACTCTCAGCAGAGGAAGGTCACTGTTCCTCAGCTTTGTCCCCTAAGAACACCAGGATGCTGCACTGCGGGGGGGCAGGCAGAAGGGGGCAGATGTAACAAGCCAAAGCAGCAGCAAAGCGTAGACAAAAGCTATTTGAGTTTTGTTACACTGTAATCAGCATTTCCTGAAGTATGGCCAGCTCTAAGCAGATGCAGAGTTACTCACCCGGGACTCTTCGAAGGAGGGAAATACCCATCTGGAGCAAGGAGTGATGCGATTTCTGGCTCCAGGAAGGCATAAACAGTGGCTGTCCTCTAAATCAATTTTGACAAGCCAGGCCTTCCATGTTTTTTTTATAGACGGCTGAACCTTGGAGTTGCTTCAAGGCAAACTATGAAAAGGTGCACCTCTTAGCATGGCATAGGTCCAACAACCAACGTGTGGAGAAGAGGAAGCCTCATATTTAATAAACTTAGATAGGCAGTGTCAAATCTTTTGAGCACTGCAGCATCTCAAAATACTGTGCCGGTTATTACCTTAAGTTAAAGTAATTAAGCACAGCTTGTTGTAAAACTTCCTTTTTTTTTTAATTGAATAACATGACTGAGAGTAAAGACATTATTTACACAAGTTTCCAAGCATAGCTCAACTCAAGAACAATAGAATAAAAAGATATGGTCCAAAACAGAATTACAGAGGCTACGAAAAGAGCACAAGCGCAACTCCTTGGTAACCACGGACCTTCAGATAAGATCAGCAACTGAAAGGAGAGAAAATGAAAGAATATAAGTATGCACTGTGTACCAAGACCCACAGCCCAGCAGTACAGACCCTACTCCTGTTCCCTGGCTCTTTCCCAGGGAAGCAGATTAAGCCAGGCCTGGGAACAAGGTGGGTATTTCTCTTCCAGCTGCAGCACAACAGTTCCCAGCTGGAGGAGGGCAGCAGCCTTGCCAGGACTGGCCTGCACTCACCGTTCATGGGCATCTCGTCAATCTGGGTGGAGTAGTACTGCTCGATGTCCCGCAGGATGCGAATGTCGTCATTTTTAACAAAGTTGATGGCTACACCTTTTCGGCCATACCTGCCTGACCGGCCAATTCTGTGGTGACAGAAGGGAAGAGGGAATGGAGCCCCCTTAAGAATCATAGAATCACAAGGTTGGAAGAGACCCACCGGATCAAGTCCAACCATTCCTATCAGACACTAAACCATGCCACTCAGCACCTCATCCACCTGTGCCTTAAACACCTCCAGGGAAGGTGACTCAACCACCTCCCTGGGCAGCTTGTTCCAGTGCNCAGCTTTGTTGCTCTTCTCTGGACTTGCTCCAGAGCCTCAACATCCTTCTTGTGGTGAGGGGCCCAGAACTGAACACAGGATTCAAGGAGCGGTCTCACCAGTGCCAAGTAAAGAGGGAGAATAACCTCCCTGGACCTGCTAGTCACGCTGTTTCTGATCCAAGCCAAGATGCCATTGGCCTTCTTGGCCACACTGCTGGCTCAAAAAATTTTCTTCAGTGACTTGGCAAGCACGACATTCTTGACTGGGACAGACATCTGCGCCTCTCTCCGGCAGCTCCTCTGGCCACCCGCCCGCATGCCCTGCCATGAAAGGATAATAAGGGCAATGCAGCCACCCCCCTGTGAAGGCTGAGCTTACCTGTGTATGTAGAGTTCTCTGTTGTTGGGCAAGTCATAGTTAATGATCAGGGACACTTGAGGCACATCCAGACCTCTAGCCCAAACATCTGTTGAAATAAGGACTCGGCTGCAAAGAGAAGGGGATGGTTATGGCTATTCCCCACCACTGAAGTGGCTGCAAGAGCAGTTTCCAGGGTTTCCTCTACTATTCTGTGCTCCTTCCTCCCCACACCACCCTGGCAGCATCAATCCAGCTGCATGGAAGAGCTTTACTTGCAGCAACACCAGACTTCAGGGAAGACAGAGGGTACCAAGACAGCTTTGATTTTTCAGACAGTACAGATCCCAAATTTTTTTTCCTCTACTTATATTAAGTGCTGGAACTCCCAACCTCTTCAGCAAAATAAACCAGACTAATTCTACAACTGCAAGTATGACCATCCCTCCTAGGAAAGTGGCAGTCTCCCATCCGTAGAACGCCACAGGGGTACAGGGAATGAGAGCTTCTCCTCATTCGAGCTGAACAAGGCCCTTCAGAGAGGAGAGGCGTGACTCATTTTTGAGGCCTGTTCCCTTCAGGCACAAGAAGAAACTCTCCCCCGAGGCAGTGATGCTGTAAGCAACATTGTTGAAGGAATTTACCTTGCACCAGATCTGAACTCTTTCATAATAGACTCTCTCTCCTTCTGCGGCATGTCCCCGTGCATGGATGAAACCGTGAAGTTGGCTTCTCTCATCTTCTCTGTGAGCCAGTCAACCTGTGGGTACAGCCAAGCAGCCTGGGTTAGCTCTTCCTCAGAGTGGCTACGTGTGCAAGTTGTGCTTGGAGAGTGTTTGCAGAGATATTGGCTGGTAAGGACTGAAAGACGCTTTAACAAACATTCTGGAACTAAAGGAAATAAATAATCCTTGCAAAGCATCATTTATGATACAGGGATCAATAAGCCCTGTAAGGAAAGGAATTAAGGGGATTTATTCAGAAAGCGTGAGTTTGTTTCAGGAATTATAAGCAATGAGAATAAAAACATTCTTACCTGATCAGTTCTACTCCTCTAAAAAGGCAAATGTACCATGTGTCCCTCTAGCGAGTTTAAGCTAGGCCCATTCCATAGACAAATATTTAACCTCTGTTCTTACTAAATTATTCCCAAATGGGGAAACAACCTGACCTCTCAGCCAGGTTTGTCCAAGTGTTCTCCACCAAGTTCCCCTCTGAAAGTAACACAGCCAGCTGATGGGTGCCATACCTTTCTCTTGGTGTTACAGAAGATGACAGCCTGGGTGATGGTGAGTGTGTCATAGAGATCGCACAAGGTGTCAAACTTCCATTCTTCCCTCTCCACAGCTACAAAAAACTGCTTGATTCCTTCGAGGGTCAACTCATCTCTGTAGGAAAGAGGAACAGCTATACCACACCACAAGCAGGTGAGTGTATACCGTGCAGTTGGAAGGGCTGGGTGTGCTTTAGCAGAGGTGACACCTCTGCCCTAAGTGCTGTGGGTTGCTGGCTCTATGCACAAAGCCAGAAGTCCCTGGAGAGTTCTGCTCAAAGAAGGGCCTCCAATGCAACCCCTGCTACAGAACTGGGGCACCCTCTCTGCTCTACACAGACAGCTTCAAAGGGAAACACTTCTGTTCTTGTAATTTTTATATTCATGCTTCTTGGAGACAGACTGGAAAAAGATAAACGGGGCAGTACAGTAGATCAGGCAAGGAGGAGACTCTTCCTGTCAGGTTGCCTACACTTACTCCTCCTGGCTCCTGCCAAGTTCCAGAGCGTGAGGAGCTGCATCGCTACCAGACAAACTACACCTCCAAGAGCATTCAAGATCAGCTTGATCTTTAGCCAAAAGCTAAAGGCCTTTTTGGCTTTCCAGATAAGAGTAAGTTAATGGAGAAGACCTACAGAAATCCCGTGGAGGAGCACAGCAATTGGGTAGATGTGAAATACGGAATTTCAGGGGAAAAGCCTGGGGAGGCTACATACATGGGGATAATGAGGAGGCAGGGGACAGTCAGGTTAAGGAGCAGCAAACAGAAATAGGCAAGGGTAACATCAGAGAGACACGTCAACCTCTGCTGGAAAACAGCACCTGAGGATGCCTGCACACACCTAAACAAACTGCAGTGGTGAGAAGGAATGTGAGAAAGACTCTGCACACTTATATCAGCTAATATGGTGAACTGCCCAGGGTTAGACCAACCCAAAGAGTTCCTACTCCTTCCAAGGATACTCACCGTTTCACCAAGATGCGAATGGGATCTGTCATGAATTTGTTGGTCATCTCCAGAATTTCATGAGGCAAAGTGGCGCTGATAAGAACCACCTGCGTAGCTGGGGGCAAGTACCTGTACACATCATATATCTGCTCCTTAAAACCTGGAAAGCACATCAAGTAGCATGGAACAGTTAGCACATCTTTCTCTTGAATATCCTGCTCTTTCACAATTTCATCTAGAATTCAGTATTTGGCCTATGCAATGGGATGAATATTGGTGAGTGAATCAGTAAGTCAAAGCCACGGTCACATATTGTTCTTCCTTTTACCAAACCCACTACAATACAGCCATAGTACACAGTAAATTATGAAAGGCAGTGCTTAAGAACTTAAGACTATTGAGCAGGACGCTAAATCAAACAGGACATATTAAGCCATGTAACCTGATAGAGCCTATAATTAACTTACAATTATTTAACTTTGGCAGAACAAATCATTTTCAGAAGCAGGACTGCCAGGTGGAATCTCCATTAGGATCTTAAAGAGGCGAGGGGAAAGGAAGCAGAAGTGAGACAAATGGTTTACCTTTATTGAGCATTTCATCTGCTTCATCCAAAACCAGCATTTTGATGGCACGTGTCCTCAAGCTACGACGACGAATCATATCTGTGAGATACACTTCGTAAGCTGAAATAGCTCTGAAAGCAAGCGACCCTACACCGCTCCCAGCTGCTGCCAGAACATTCGGGTAAAGGAGGAACTGCACTTCCCCTGTTGTTTGGTGACAGAACATACATCCCGTAGGGCCACACTGTGCCCACTGCAACCTACAGCCTAGGGGCATCTCTCTAGCCCGACTAAGGGGGCTCTGCCTGCAAAGAGAGCCTGTGCCATGGGATGCCATTTGCAAACTGCACAGGATAGGTGACTCAGTCTCTCCTGCAGTAACTGCAGCTGGGTGCAAGAAATGCAAAATGCTACACGAACTTTTCATCAAGATTGGACAAATCCACATCGTGTTTGAACGAGCACATGGCTTTGTATAATCCACTTAATACTGTGATAGAGATGTATTTGCTATTAGTGTACTGCTCAAAGCCAGCCTGGTTTGGTAGCTGCTCATTTTCTGACTTTTTTTTCTTTTTGTTAACTTGTGCGGGCTAGCTCTATGTCCTCCCAATGACAGGTGCTCATGTAACGAAGTGCTGCCTGTTTCTCAGAGACGTGAACTTGAAGGTTAACACTATCACTGTGGTAACTGCCATGAACCGTAAATATAAAAATCTTCATGCAACGAAACCAGAAAGTACCAGCTACAAGCGCACCCAATGTAACTGGCAATGGCCAGTGCACAGAAAATGTGGACCTAACTTTGACATCCAAATAGATCCAGCTCTTCTTTTCTCCAAGGTTCTAAAACATTTCTTGGGACTCTAATTACTTTCTATTTAAAAAATACTCTTCCCATGGCACCATATAAAGAAACACTTCAACAATATAAAGCACAATACAAGCAAAGAAAATCCAAATATTATCTCCATTGATTTCTCTCTAGGCTTTTCCAGCTCTTAGTAGAGCAAGTTGTTACTTTGTTAGACTTTACATTGTTACATTGATGGTATCATGATAAACATAATTTCCATCTAAACACACAAAAGCTGCAGGAGGTTTCCCACGGCTCAACTCAGGTGTGAAGCTGGAGGTGATGGAGCCTCCCACATCTCCTTACCAAACACGCGGCCTGGAGTGCCTGCAACAACATGCTGCCCATAATCCAGTTTTCGGATATCTTCACCCACATTGGTCCCTCCGATACAGGCGTGACACTGGACGTTCATGTAGTCCCCCAGAGCAAGAAGACCCTGTGTTGGTACAAAGGAATGGCTAACTTAACTGAGCTCTCACAAAATTCTTATTTGTGAAGAGATCCAGATTTGCACAGCCATAGGGTTTTTTTTTAGCACAAGCAGTTGAACAGATTTTTTTTTAAACTCTGTTCCCCAAACCTCCCCAACAGCAACCTTTCAGACACTGGAAACTCAGTTCCCCAGGGAATCACAATTGCTTTATAGCTGCTGTCCTTCAACGTTCAGTTAGGAATGTGTAAAACCTTAGACTGTTTCCCAACATGGTCATATAAACAAGAACGGATAAAAATACATAACGCGGCGAGGGCCAGCCTCTCCTGGCAACCGCCCATCCCAAAATCTCCCTGCCCCAGCAGGCCTGAAAAGCTCTTGTCCCCTTGCAAACCACTCTATTAACGTAACACAACAGAGACATCAAAACTCTCAGCCCCGCCCTGCTTAGAAAAACAATCCCAACAAATACAGGTAAGCAAAACATCCCTTTATTGGAATTTCCCACTCCTTTCAGAAACAGAAAGAAAAAGCAAAAGCCGTGCTTTGAGCTCTTCTAAGGAACACCTGAGAACAGGCCCCAGGTCTTGCGAGTGCTCTCCTGATGGCAAGTTAAATGCTCCTACCTTCTGAATCTGTACAGCCAGCTCCCGAGTTGGTGCCAAGATCAATGCTTGGGTCTCACGAACCTGATTAAAATGGAGAATCAAAAGGCAGTTAATCACAAGGCAAGTGTCATCCAAGTGTAACAGACCACAAATCGCACACCACTCTGAAATGTCACATCTGAAGCATTAATCAGATAATTTTGTGCCAAGACCTCATGTTTACAGCTAGAAAGCTGCTCTCACACAAAGCATTTACACAGGAACAGCCTCTTAATTAAGTTACTTTTGACAAGACAGCATTTAAGCAGTTACAATAACTCATTTTTCATTCCAACATAACTTCTGAAAACCATTTATAAAAGTTTGTAGTTTTCCTTGTGAAAGAATAGAAGCAAACTTGAATGACTTTTATTTCCTATGTTCAGTTTGAAAACCTAGCAGTGCACAAAAGTTCCAAGTTAATGTTTTAAAGATCCATGTTTGGAAAACATTATGAACACTACAGAAAAGAAACAAAAAGCTGATCTGATCATTTAGAACATGCAATTTATTTTTAAGTCCCCAGGCAGAGACAAACCCACAAAAAAAAATCGTCATTTTATGCAACAGTATCTACACATTCCAGTTCTACTCAAAAAGCAATTGGATGGACACGATACCCCCGGCTGAAACAAAAGCAAACATCTGTCAGTCAAAAATTTGCGTTTGATTCTGTGCAATGTGTTCAAACGTGCTGCTTATGCTGCTAAGACTGTTAAAGGACAACTCTGCTCATGGAGAGTTCAATTTAGCCTTCTAATATGTAAAAGAGGTCAGCTGTTACAACCAACCTTACGCTTACAGGACTTTATCTGAACTCATTCTGCCGAGGTAGGTTTAACAGTTAAATTCTAACAGAGCAGAATCTGGTCAAATTTTCAGCCAAAAATTTGGCTGAAGTTCTGCCTATAATTAAAGGATTTCCACGTATACCTTAACTTGTTCACTCTAAATAACGGAGGCTTTTATGATGAAAACTCTACTGACTTAGTTCAAATACCTTTTTAGCACGTGCTATAAAATTACCTGTATGTCTAGGCACTGCAGAACAGAGATGGAGAACGTCGCCGTTTTCCCTGTTCCTGACTGTGACCTAAGAAACAGATGTTTGGTGAATATTCTGGACGCCTGGACAAACAAAACAGGCCACTCCAATACATCCCACCCTTCCGCTTACTCCTTCCCTCGGTAGAGAGTGCAGTTGCCTCTATACTTCGCTGGAAAACATAGAATCAT
The DNA here is from genome assembly GCA_013389865.1 of Piaya cayana. NCBI lineage: Eukaryota > Metazoa > Chordata > Aves > Cuculiformes > Coccyzidae > Piaya > Piaya cayana. The sequence goes on from WAAB01009381.1 coordinate 126,933, forward strand.
AGAATCACCAGGTTGGAAGAGACCCATCGGATCATCGAGTCCAACCGTTCCTATCAAAATACTAAACCAAAACATTCCCCAGAGTCTCAGAGCCCTATTCACTGAGAAGCCGCAGCATCCCAGCTGAATCTTTATCACGGAAACCGCGACACGAGCGCCCGCTGGGACCAACTCCGTCCCCCGCCCGGCCCCCCGACACTCACTGCGCGATCACGTCTCTCCCCTTGATGATCTGCTTGATGGCTCTCTGCTGGATGGCCGAGGGCTTCTCAAAACCTGCGGAGGTGGCCGGGACAGTCAGCGGCGCCGCCGCCGGGGCACCGATCCCCCCTCGTCGTCGTCCCCCCCCCCGCCACCTCGCCCCGCGCACCATAGGCGTAGATGCCGCGCAGCAGGTCCTCCCGCAGCCCCATGGTGTCGAAGGTGGGCGTCACGTCCACCTCCTCGCTCGTCTCGAACTCCACCTTCGTCATGTCCTCCTCCTTCATCAGCCGCTTCCGCGCCGAGCCGCCCGTCCCGCCCGATCCCGCCGAACTCGACATGGCCGAGGCCTCCCCGCTCTCCTCGCGTTCAGGCGATGGCGGCGCCGCGCGTGCGCGGGGAGGGAGAGGGGCGGTGCGCACATGCGCGGAGGGCGCGGGGTGGCTGCGCGCGTGCGCGGGGAGGGAAGGGCGCGGTGTGCGCGTGCGCGCGGGCGGAGGGTGAAGGGTGAGGGAGGCCGGGAGGGCCCCAGCGGGTCTGCGCCGGTGCCGGGGGGCGGGGCGGTGTCTGGGGCGGAGAATCGCGGTGGTGCCGGGCGGCATTTCGGTCTCGTCGAGCGACTTGGAAACCGGGTGGAGGTTACGCGTGTGGGACGCGGCTTCTGCCCCCTGCTTAACTCGTTGCCTGGAGGTGGAGTAGGTGGGCCCCGGTCTCTGGTTGCGCGGTGGTGCGTCTCCCTTGGGAAGCCTCTAGGGTTGGTGTCTCTGTGTGTGGCCCCTGTAAGAGCCCAGCGGCCTGACCCGGGAGCACCCCTGGCAGCTTTGCAGGGGAGGAGGAGCTGGCTGTTCACCCCGTGTCACTTTTCTGCAAGCCCTGGGGTGTCGAACGAGGGTTCATTTGCGAACCGGAGCTCAAACGAGAGAGTTAAAAAAGGTGTAGATTCTCAACAGAGACCGGAGGAGAATGATACATGCTTTGTTCCGCCTTTATTCATCTAATGCCTTCTCAGTTTCTTGGTCTGTTTCATGCAAGCAGCTGGGATCCAGTTCTCATAGACCTGGCTGGGTTTGCCTTTTGGACCAGAGGGTTTGGATGTGGGCATGCTGTGCTGCTTTGGTCTCCATTTCTATCTGGGGTTCCAGCAGAGTTNTGAAGAAACCCTTAAACTTTAGTGGGAAAGGGCGCTCTCCCACTTGGCAGGGCACTCTTCTGGGAGTCCTGAGTTGAAATATCTGACATGGCGAAATGAAGTTATTACAAACTGAGAAATATTTCTAGTCTCAGTGTGTCTGATGGTGCCTGGGTGGGTCAGGCTGAGTGCTGCATGTGAGTTGTTGCTGTGCTGGTTGTGAGCAGATGTGTAAGGAGCTGCATGTTTGAGTGGAGCTGGTAGGTTTGGGGTATGTGACCCTTGCCCTGGGGCTGACTATGACTGACACTCTNGGGTTTGGATGTGGGCATGCTGTGCTGCTTTGGTCTCCATTTCTATCTGGGGTTCCAGCAGAGTTTGCATATTTCATCTTTTCCTTTTTTTTTTTTTTTTCTTCCTCCAATGATATTTTAGTCGTTGAACAGAGAGTTTAACCCTTCTCCAACCTTGGATACCCTGATACCCTGGATGCTTGGCTCTGTGAAGAAACCCTTAAACTTTAGTGGGAAAGGGCGCTCTCCCACTTGGCAGGGCACTCTTCTGGGAGTCCTGAGTTGAAATATCTGACATGGCGAAATGAAGTTATTACAAACTGAGAAATATTTCTAGTCTCAGTGTGTCTGATGGTGCCTGGGTGGGTCAGGCTGAGTGCTGCATGTGAGTTGTTGCTGTGCTGGTTGTGAGCAGATGTGTAAGGAGCTGCATGTTTGAGTGGAGCTGGTAGGTTTGGGGTATGTGACCCTTGCCCTGGGGCTGACTATGACTGACACTCTCCTCATTTTTCTTATTGCAGAATCTTAAGGCAAACAAGATGAAAGTGATAAATCTCTTCTGAATGCAACACTGGAGGCACAAGGTATGGTCTCTCTTCTTATGTGTAATATATTGTCAAGCCATCAGGAGAGGACACTGTGGAGATTCTCTGGGATGTGCTGGGGCATGTAGATGGGTGGCATTGTGGTAACATGCCTTGATATGGTTTGTGACAGGGGAGTTGCACTGCTTGGTCCCTGTTGTCCTCTTTGTGTTAATGCTGCCTGTACTTATCCATTGTCTGTACAAGGATGAGTATAGAGGCTTGGTCCTCATAGTATGGTTTCACAAATAGTTGCAGGGAGGGTGTTTTTAGGATGACTGATGTGAACTGATGCTTCATTTGGAAGCCCAGCATAGCCTGCAGCTCCTGGCAGGTGCCCATCCCTCCCTTGGATGTTGCCGAGGCTCAAATCTGGTCCCTCCCAGAGGAGGTGGATGCAGGAGGTGCAGCTTTCCTCAGCCAGCTATTGGCTGAAGGAGTTTGTCAGGGAAAGGCTTGGAGCCAGCTTGTTGAGACAGGGATAGGAAGTGAGTTCTGGGCAATGAATCTGTAGAGTTAAAGGAAGTGATTGGCAAAAGTAACTGTTACCTCCCCTAGACTGCAGTGGTGTAGCCACCAGCTCCCTGAGCTGGTGTAGCCCAGCACGGCTGCATTTTCTTGGGACACTGATGGCTTCCCTTGGAGAGGAGCTGTTTTGTATCATCTGACTGAGGCAGAGTTAGGTTGGAGGGGAGCTCTGGAGGCTTCTGGGCTAGTCCTCTTCAAAACAGGGCTGACTTACCTGTTAGACAAAGTTGCTCTGGGCTTGTCCAGTCTAGATTTAACACTCTCCCAAGATGAATGCCCCACAGCTTCTCAGAGCCTGACCCAGGGATGCCACACACTCAGGAGGAAGAATTTTTCGTGTACAGCCACTTGAGATTTGCTTTGTTGCAGCTTGTTCCCATTGCAGTTTATCCTTTTGCTGTGTCTGTGTAGGCACAGGGCCCCAGCCCTGTTTCTGTCCAATAACTGAAGTAGGATTAAAGTGATTCTTGTATTTGTCTGCATCCACTACTGATGCATTTCTGACTGTGGAAAGGAGTCTGTTTCTTTGTACGTGCATGGAAATAGAGCAGCAATAATTCTCAAAACCAGCTTTTTAAAATTTCATTTCCTTTGCATTGTAAAAAAGATGAGGTTTATTTTCTGAAGTTGTTTGGATGCTTTGAGCTGTGTTCTTTTAGCTGGTTTCTTTTGTGCTTGTTTTTTTAAAAACTCAAAGATTTATTCACAAAACTAGAGAGGGATGGGAGATGGAAAGGTGAGCTTTGAGGAGCTGCAGTTTGGCTTATTCAGCCACTTGACCACCTCTTTCCAAGGTATGTCAATGGCTCTCAAGGCAGAAGGATTTTTGTTGAAAGGATCCTGGTTGATTGTTGCAATCTGCAGCTCTTGGAGGTGATTCCCTTTAACTTTGGATAAGTAACCATAAGTTGTTACTAGTTCCCTACATAGGGCAGTTCATTTGTGATTGCTGTTTCTACAATATCCTGCAGGGAATCCAGGCACAAATCCAGCTGTTACATTTAAAAAAGCTTCCCTGTCCATTGCCCCACAAAAAGGAGGCTAAAGAGCGGGTTCTGCTGAGAACAATTCAGGCCAAGATGTTTCATTTCACAAAGGGGTGATTTAATAGACATTAGTGGAGTATCTGAGGGTAGTGACTTGGGGAGAGTTTTCCACTTGGCAGCCAGGTTTTGGGTATGATATGGATTTCACCAACTGCGTGGTGGCCAAAAGGTTCCCTTGGGAGCTGCCTGAGTAGGAGCAAACCTTGTGCAGGTGGAATGGGATGGTAAACCAGAACAATGGAGGGCTATTGTGCCTCATCTTTTTAGGGCTGGAAGAGGGACGTGTATCCTAGCAGAGAGGAAAAATCACCTCAGTTCATTTGCTTCAGAAGCGTGGACTTCTCTGGACCTCTTGTGGCTCAGGTCGTCCCATTTTTAGTTCGTGGAAGAAGCTTCATCTGCATTGTCTTTGTTTGATGTAAATTACTTCTTCCCTTTCACTGCTTTTAACTCTTAAGAACTAGCAAGGCATTTGCAGATGCCTTTGAATTAACTGTACCTTAATGCACTAAGGTGGAAGTGAATAGCTGAGTACCCTGACAGCCAGGACAGCTCCATCCAGGATCCAGACCAAAACAGCTCACAAAAAAAAATAAAAATTGTTTCATGGTATTGGCTGAAGGCTTTGAGGTAGCAGTTCTCTGAGGATAGGCTTCCTCCAAACCTGGCATGCAATTGGTGCTCTTGGATATGTTACCAGTTCTGTATCACCTTTCTGGGTTCTGTGTTTTGGATTCAGCCAAGCTGAATTCATTAGTTTTCAGGCTGACTTCGACCCAATTTTAGCTTCTGTACCAAACAGAACGTTGACTGGCAGTCCCCATCTGACTGTCAGTTTTTACATGACCCTCTGATGTGGATGTGATCTAAGCCTGTCTGTGAGATGAGGGCAGATGTCTGAAAGGCTGGAGGGTGGTCAGATGGCCCTGGTAGAAGAGGAAGAAAGTGATTTCAGTCTGTTCTGTCTTTGCAGAGGCTGAATAGCAGCACAGAGGAGCAGGTGAGCCTGGAAGAGCTGCCTGCAGCTTGTGCAGCACACTCATGGTTCCCAGGAGCAGGCTTCCGCATGCAACCATTGCCTCCTATGGGTGCAAACTACAGTGCCTCCAGTAAGAGTGCTGCTCCCTGTGAAGGAGGTCTCTTCTGTGGGTTGTCTGAGATGTCTTCCAAAGCACTGCTCACTGTGCCTGCAGGATCCAGGTGAGGCGGATTGCCAGGGAGAGGGACAAGACGAGGCTGGACTTGGCGAAAGTGGAGGGACGCTGCTTGCAGCTTGGCAGGGAATTGGAAAAGCAACGCATCGCTCTCAAGCATACCCAGAACAAGCTCAAGTAGGAGAGGTCCTTTTGGTGGGACAGGGAAAATTATTTTCCTTCAGGTGCCTGTAGCCTCTCCCTCCCACCCCAATCTCTCTTTATGAATCTTCCATTTGTTTTGCCATTATGTCAGTGGCAGAGAAGTCCCTGAATACCTCCCTGCTGTGGTCTAAACATCCATCCAACCAAGCTCTCATCTCCTTCTTTGTGCATGGTGAGAGTGGCTGTCTTGACCTTGTGACCATCTGAGAACGTGCTTTGGGTGCCCCAGCCATATTGCTTTTTGTCTCCAGGGATGCTCAAGCAGAAATAGAGGCAAAAGAGCTGCTTTTGCAGCAAGCAGTTAATCACCAAGTGAAGGTGGAGGCTGATACACAGTTCCTCCAGTGCAAAGAGGCCAGCCTACAAGGAAGACTGAACCACAGGATGAAGGTAATTAAAACTATGGTGGATGCAACATCTCTGCTTCTTCAGAGGAGGCAAAGCACAGGTGGTAGCAAAGATGTATTGCTTGTGTTTCTCTTGCTGGGCAGGGTAGGAGTTTTATGCAGAAAAATCATCAGCTGCATTGATACTATCAAATTAAATATAGAGCTTGTTCTCTTGCCATGACATTATTAAACCCCCAGGTTGTCTGTTGGGAATGGTTTGGCTCTTGGTAACACCTGAACGCTTGGTGCTTGAGGCTAAAATTGTTCAAGGGACCATGCCAAAATCAGAGACCATGGTGTCTGCCTGCCTGGGATTTTCCCAGTGCCATTCAGTGTAGAAGTACAGGTGGAGATGGCTGAGGACTTGCTGCCTTTGTGGGAAACCATCGTTTTGTGAAGCAGAGGTAGAGATAGGGCTGTGGGGCTGTCTAGCTCTTATTCTGCAAAACCCACTTGCATGCATCTGCCCTTTATAGAGATGAGCCAAACCCCAGCCTATGTGGTGTATATCTGCAGTGTGCTGTCCAAAGCAGGGACTCTGAGCTGTGCTGCGCTCAGCATGCTGGCGTGCCAGTTGTTTTACAGCTTCCTGCTGTGGGCCTGTGGCTGATGAACCTGTCCTGTGATGTGAGGATCCACAACATCAAAAGAATCTTCTCCCTTTTGTCTGCAGGAGAACACACAGATGCAAAACAAGGTCACAGAGATGTCTGAGAAACTGTCAACCTCTGAGAAGCTGGTGCTAGAGCTGCAGAAAGAACTCAATCATGTTGTGATGGACAAGGTAGCCTTTTTTTTCTCTGTTGCTGTTAAACAGGAACTTTTCAGGAACTCTTAAAAAAATAGACCCTTTTCTATGAAAACTTGCATACTTGGGGTCATTTGTCATGGTCTCCCCTTCTTTGAACTGTCCTGCATGTTAATGACAACATGGAAAGAAAAGATATTGGCTTTTAATTTAGGCCTCTCAAAATTTGCAATGGTAGAAAGTTCTACAAATCTGCTGCCTTCAAGTGTGAACTGTAGAGTTTGCTTTCCAGAAAAGGAAAGCTTTCTTTTTCACAAGTATTGAAGTAAAGCGTTAGTTTTTGTGCCTTCCACTCCAGCGAGGCACCTGGTAATATAGGTCTAGGGAAAGAGATGAGTCTGAAAGAGATGAGTCTGTGGTCTTGTTGACCAGTTTGGGGAAGCTAGCTTACCTGCATTTTGGTGTTTCTCATGCATGAAGAATTATATTTTTCATCCTCTTTCTGCATCTGACTTATCCTACAGGTGTCAGTAGGAACCCTTCCATTGAATCTATGGGTGTAGCACCATGACTGTGGTGATATAGTAGAGCTTTTGCCTCTCCATTTCAAGGTAGTAATTTTCTTGATGAGATGTGTTTCCCTGTGTTTGTGCAGCTGACCCAGATGGAGCCACACAGCCCAGAGCTCCCAAACCAGAACGAGCGCTTTGCAGATATTGTCTGGGAGTATAAGCAGCAGTGCCAGGTATGGGTGGGCAGCTCCATCATTGCTGTCATAAAAATACATCTCTTGTTGGCACATCTGTTGAGCACTTTGTCCTGGGGGAGAGGAAGGAGGCAGCCCTGAGCAGAGTGCAAAAGGGGGATCCCTCTTGTCTTGCTGTTCTTTGGCAGGAGGCAGGACACAGTTGTAACCCTTGTAAAGCAGCCTGTCTCCCTGCTCCTGCAGCCAATAGATTGGTTCCCTTGTTGGGATACTGGCAGGGGGGAATAGGCGTGGGTTTTAAATGCCTCCCTTCCGCCACCTGGTAGCCATGGGCCATTTTGTTTGGGTCCACATAGCTCTGTGTATAAGTACAGACCACGCTGGTATTTCTTCTTGAATGCAAGGAGAAATCTCTTCTTTTTTTGGAAAGCATGTTATCAGCTAAATTGTTCTATCTTATGTTTTGTTCCCTTCCTCTTTCTTGCCCTACTTTAACAACCCCTACAAAACCTGTTGCTGTTGGACTCTTCTAGAGAGTCAAGGTGAGCTCATTGAGGTACCTGGTGTGTGTATGGTTCAGGCATCGGTGTTGTGTATGTTGTACCTTCTGCAGGTTGCTGTGCTCCTTCCTAGAGCTTTGGGCTCTCTAAGACCTGAGCATAGTCTCTATTTCCCTTCGTTTGGTTTTGAGTGACTTGTGTCTCTTGCATATTGTGAGTTGCTGGGTATTTTGTGCCTTGGCTCCTGACTTCTGTGCTTACTGCATTGCCCATTTGTTTCCAATGCTATGTGTGACTTAGGGAGTACCACTGAGTAGAGGTGGTCACAGCAAATTGCTCTCACAGGGGCTGAAATCTACACTTTCAGCAAAGCCATTTCATGGATGCAGGGAATAGCCCCTCTTGAAGCTGTAATTAAAGGCAAACATGCTGGAGTCCTGTCTAGTGCAGCATTGCTCCAGGTGGCACCAGAGGGCTGAAGACGTTCCGTGATGTAATTTTTCCTCCCCTTGAGCAGCCTCGGTTGGCCATGACAATGCTCATGAGTGGAGAGGTTAGGTCCTTGGGTACCCATGAAGGTACCCACTCAGGTTTATCCCTTACCCTTGTTGAATGTTGTCAGCCCCCCTTCTCTGCTCTTCTGTTCAGAACGGAGATTAAACAAACAGAGTTTGCATTTATCTAGATATGCTCAATAATATTTCTTAATTGGGACCTTTGGAAGTATCCTCGTTCATAGTCTCTTACCAGCCCACCAGTTTCCTGGGTGGCAGGATATTCGATATATCTTGGTATCTTCTCAAAGTGGACAGTGCAGAGAGAATTAGGATGCCTTGAATGCTGTTGCTTCCAGTGTGAGAGGGAGGGTGTGAAGTGAAACAAGCAGTTGCCGAGCTCCAGGCGCCTTCAAGGAAGAGGTTCATTGCGGTGATGTGGTGGCTTATAGTGTGATGATTGTTGGCACTAAGATGGGATAAACTCCTGTGCTGGCCTCTAGGGGTGTCTCTGTGCTAATCAGGCATCAGGACCTGTCTCATTCTCCGCTTCCCATGTAATCACTCCCTTCTTGCCTCACTTTATTCCTTCTGCAACCTAGAAATGTTCCCTTCCAGAGCCCTGTGGGAGTTTACTTAAATCCTGCTTTTGCTTGTCTGCATAGAGTAGCGTTTGTTGGCTCACCTAGATGCCCACAGGAGTGTCTTGGGGATGTAAATGCAAACCTTTGAGTGTGTGAGGGTTTGTACTGAGGTCACAGTGTTTCTTGTGTGTTAGTCATTAGCAGTGGTTTTGTTTAAGTCATGAGGAGTTTCAGGAGGTTCAGCCCTCCAAGATGTCTGCAAAAGCCCCTGGTATTGTGTGCTTGTGCATGTGGGGGCAGTTGCTTGTGGCTCTTTGTGCTTCAGTGTCTAATGATGGTGGTGGCAGTAATCTGGGCTTTTATTTCTTCTTTGACTCTTCCAAAATCTGTCATCTCTGGTTGTTTGGGATGGAAGAAAATCCTGTGCCTTATTCTTTGACCGTGCTGGCGAGGGGTCTCTGCTCTTCATGCTGCAAGAGACCTTGAGTACACGTGGCTGCTGGGAGCTGTGGGTGCTTGGCACTCTGCAGCCCTGAGGAGCTTCTTTGCTGCATCGTGACCAGTCTCTGCTCCAGGTGCTGTGGGACCAGAACAGAATGCTGTGGAGGGAGCTGGAAAGGCTGCGTCTCCAGCTACGGGAGAGCAGGGCTGAGAGAGGGCTACCAGCAGGAGGTAAAATGCAGGAGGGTTCAGTGCCTCTCCATCTTCTCAAGCAAAACCAAGGTTCCCTCTGGATCAGAGTTTCTATGGGAGTGTGGGGTTGCTTGCTGTGCCTGAGCTTGCTGCTGCTATTTCTGATACTGGGCAGCCATGGGAGGGGAGAAGGGGATCACAGGTAGTAAGGAGGAGGGAGATGGAGGGAAGGAGTCTTTTCCAACTCAAGAGCTGGGGATGGTGACTGGTGGACTGGGCAGCTGGGAGTGAACAGGCACATTTTCACTGTTGAGAGTGATGAGGGAACACAATATAATAAAGAGGAAGTAAACCCAAAGTGTGGGTTGGGAGCTTCAGGTTTGGCATAAGATGATGAGAGTTGATGCAGCCCTGGGACTGGTTGCCAGATAGATGGGGGTTCTCTGTATTTTGGGGTTGTATGGGCTTGACTTGAGGAAGCTACAGTCATCCTGATCAGTACAGCCAGGCCTGTCTTGTCTTGTAGGCCTGTACTCATAGGGCTCTCTCTGCCAGTGTGCTATTCTCCCAGCCCTCTGGTTCCCAATTCTGCATTCACAGAGACATCACTCTCAATGGAGCAGCTCCAAGACCAACTGCGGGACATGAAGATGCAGCTGGAAACAAAGGTGAGGGAGGTGGGAGATGTCCTGACCTCTTGGCACAACTGCTTGGTAAAACACCCTGCTGCAGCACAACTAATGGAGTGTCTGCTCCAGGAGGCTTGCTGGAGTGTTCAGACTGCGGTACTGGGTGGTACCTCATCTCTGTTGGTGGTGTTGTGTGTACTTTCCCAGCCCATCTTAGCTGGTAGGAGGGTTTGGAGCACTCACTGGCTGGCAAAGACTTTCTGGAAGTCTCTGTCACCTTGCAAAATGTTTGTGTGGGTCTTTCTCCTTATAGGAAACCAGAGATTAACTCAGTGTTGCTGTCACAATAAAACCAAGAGGAAAAGCAGTCAGTTGTCTTGTGAGAGCACTGGGTGGGTATCAGAGCCCTGTCTCCCTGGGCTTGCCGCATGCTTTTAACCTGCTTGCCCTAAGGTGATGGTATGAACCCTCCCTTTAGACAGCAGTGAGAGCACATAGGAGAGGCCTCAGTTTCCACTTTGCTTGCTGGGTTCCCACTGCAGCACTGCAAGAGTAAATGCTAAATTGCCACACCAGTGATGAATGAGTCAAGGAACACAAAACTGCTTGCAGATCTTCTGTCTGCTTCACAGACGTGCCTTTGTGCTCATCAAATCCTGGAGTTTCTCGTGTTTACAGTGGAGTTGTGGTGAGCAGCAGCTACTCACCACCACATCTTGGACAAGGGGCCACTCTGCGGGGTGGAGGAAGGAAATGAGAAGCAGTGGTGGAGGATACCCTGGCTTCTCCTGGCTTGTTAGATTGCTGTTGTGTGAGACTGACTGTTGCCCTAAGTTCAGCAGGGACCAGAACTGCCTGAAGTGTCCCCTCTTCAGAGGGACCAGGAGATCCATCCGAATCAGAGTTATTGGAGGAGAGGAGAGGAGAGCTCTAGGAAACATGATGCTAATATCCAAATCCTGTCTCCTCCCACCAGATAAACTATTACAAGGAGGAGATCAAGTTAATGAGAAAAAACTTCGAGAGAGAAAGGAAGGACAATGAGGAACACTTCAAGGCTGAGATGCGCAAGATGGAAGACCAGAAAAGAGACCTGGAAGGAACAGTTGCAAAGTGTTGGGCTGTAATTGATAGCCTGAAAGAGCAAAAATGTGTGTGGTGCCTGGAGATGGAGGAGAGGTTTGAGAAAGAGCAGGACAGTGTGGGACAACAGCATACTGAAGATGTTTACCATCCAGGGCAGCTGCTGGACCAGGAGGGAAAAGATCTGAGGGTGCAGTGGAGGGACAGAGACAGCCTGAGGTCTGGCACCCTTCTCTTTCTGGGGCTAAGTGGAGTCTAGGGGTGCAGCTACTACTCATATATCAGGCTGAAATATCACAGGGCCAGAGAGCTGTTTTAATTTGGGAGAAAATCTGTGCAGTATGGTAGGGCTGCAGCTGTTTTAGTGAAATATCTAAACTCCCCTTACATGAGTGCTTTTATTTCAAGACTTTACATTTCCCTATGTGTTCTACAAGCTTGTGTCAGAGGCAGTGCTCAGCAAAGTATCTCAAAATAATGAAGGAAATAGGAGAGCTTTCATCACAGTTTTCTTATTATCTCTTTCTTGGGTCTTCGGCAAACCTGGCTCTACTTGCTTATCGTCACAACCTGCCATCTTAAAAAAAAAAAAAAAAAAAAAAGGCTTAAATTTCTCTATATAGCCTAAACAGATTGGCTTGTGGGAGAGGAAGGTTGTCACTAAATGGCTGTTGATCTTCCCTTCCTGTGCATATGGAGTCAATTCTGCAACCCTCCTCCCTGCCCAGGAGCCAGAATGGCCTTGCAGAGGATACTGGAGAGGAATTTGGAGATAAACTGTCCATGCCTTTCCCTTCCTGCTTCCCAGCATGCTCCACCACTGCCCCAGACTTTCCTCCTGCCCTTTCCCTGCTGTGCCCTGTCCCTTCACTGCCTCTTTTCAGGAGCAGAGTCCTCTTCGCAATATAGGAGGGAAGGACTTTGCTAGGCCTTTTTCCTGGTTTTAGGGCTGAGGAGCTGAGGTATGAGGTAGACGTGGGCCAGAGGAGGTGAATTGACCTGAATCTGTGGCAGATCATGGGAACAAACTGAAATAACAGGAATATGAGGCATTTAAGCTGTGTTGCCACCATCTCTGATGAACTGCATAGGGACTGGCTCTAGTGGGGAGTTTTCAGAGTTGTTGGAAAACATCTGATGGATAAGTCTTCGAGAAGTGCAAAATAGCTTGGGAACTTTGTGTAATGTTTAAATAATAGTCTTGACTTTGCAACCTAAAGAAAACTTTGCATGATCTCTCCAGAAAAAGCATGTTCTGAGGCTAGCTGAGTTTTTCAAGCTGTGTTATCAAATCCAGATCTCAGAAATGTTTTTTTAGCTTTAGGAAAGATGCAGAGATTGAGCACGATCAAGAGCTGTCATGTAGTGAATGCAAGTGTGAGGACAGATATCAGGCTTTGTTGTAGCAACATTGGTATGAAAGAAGGTGATTTCCTCACAATAAAGGCTCCAAGGGGAGACCTTCAAGAGCAGTGTGCCCAGGAGAGGCAGCAGCAGAAGAAATGGAGGGAAAAGGACACGGTCTCTCTGTGGAAGAAGAGGCAGCTAAAGCTGGAAGAGAAGTTTAATGAGGAACAAGTCAAGATGCTGACTGTTGAGGGGAAAAAAGGAGAAAAGCACCAGGATGAAATGGGAATGATGCGAAGATCATGGGGCTGAGGGGTCTGTTGTTGGAAGGGACAAAGTGTATTAGAGCTGGAAAGGGAAAGGCACAGGGTGAAACTGGACCTGATGCAGCTCAAAGATGCTGTGCACTGTCTGGAAAATGAACACAGAGGTCAAAGGAGAGGCAGGTTAGAGTGCACAGGCAGTTTGCAGGACTAACACAGAGCTGCTGCTGCAAAAAAAATCAGATGACTTGTGAAAAACAAGGCTGCTCACAGTATGATCATCCAAGATACTCTTAACAGCAGCTGTATGTGTCTTATATTCTCACACACGTCTCTTACTAACACTGGGAGTGTGGTCACAGAGCTGGGACATGCTCAGGTGGCTGTGGCTCTCTGTGCCCTCCTTTGCCTTGTACAGCTGTAGGTGGGTATTGGTGATGTGAATCCTCGAGTAAAACTGACTCAGAAGGCAGCTGCTGTGAAGAGCATCCTGCAAAGCAGGGGGAGCAACTGCCACACAGCCCATGCATTAGTTCTCTTGATGCTTGGAGAAGAGAGGAACTTCCTCACTCAGCACGTCTGTGTTCCACATGCAGTGCTGCAAACTGCAGTGCTGTCCTCCGTGCCAGGAGGGATAGTCCATTCTCCTGTGCTCTGCCCTGAGGAATTTGGGTCCTGTGTGGACATAGATTTTGGTAGCAGCTATTGGATAGGACTGTCTAACACGGGACTGAGCTTCCTTCACCCAAGTATCAGTATTCATGGCCTCATGGGAGACTGGGAGTAACAATAGGAGTGGAAGGATAATGGTCAGAGAAGGCTACCTTGGATTTGAGGTCACAGCATTGTGTCCAGCAGTATAAATTCAAAGAGGCCTTGCAAACAAGCTGACTTCTCCAGATGTGGCTGTATTGCAGCTGAGGGGTTGGAATCACCACCTGGTTATCTTATAATGAAGTCTAGGTGTGTCTTGATGAGCCAAATCACTTTGTTTCCCCTCCTTGGCAGGCATGCAAAATCATTTCAGCTAGCTGAAAACTACATAAATTCAGGGTCTGATACTATTTGTCCCTATTCCCCTTTATTTGCCTTGCTCTTGATTGTCCCCTATGTTTTGCATGAATTACTGGATGGTTGGTTCTCAGATTTTTTTTTTTAGTTCCTACTGTCCTTGCCAACCAAATGGGAATAGAACAGGGGGCCAGTGTAGGATGCTAACAGCAAACTGGGCATCTGCATGGTTTTCTCACTCTGCTATCTCTCCCTACAGGGGAGAGCTGCGCTGGCTGCTGGAAGAGAACAGTTCACTGAAAAGTCAACTTGGGAGACTCCAGCAAGAGCTTAGGCTAACAAAGGAGAAAGGCAGCAAACACAAGTATGAGGAGCCAGCTGTGGGAGGCTAGCAAATAAGTGGATAGCTAATGCTGGTAAAAGGAACAGCCGTGCAGGTGCATTTACCAGATTTGAGCTGGCTCAACCTGCCTTCTGTTTCCTCAATTCTGAGCAAGCCAGCATTCTCACATCCTTCACTCCACACAAAACCAGCCAGTGCTGGGGTGGCTTGGGCAGGCCAGAGCACAGGGTCTGGAGCCAGGTTTGAGGAAGGCTGTGGGGCTGAGTGTATTGAGGGAGGAAAGTATGGGCTTCTTTGCTACACAAACCTTTTGTCCAGTGGCCTGCTGGTGCCTTAGGAAGCTTGTGATAAATATGAGGGTCACTCAGTGAGCCAGAAATCCAAGGAGAGCTGGGTTTATGGCGCATATGGCCCCAAAAGTTATCTCAGCTAGCTCTCCCACTGTTCTTCATCCTGATTGTTAGGCTTCTAACAACACTGCAGGACTTTGGATGTCCCTAGCTGTTTGCCCTGGGATGGAATGAGTCACCTGTTGGGGTCAAGACACTCAACCCACTCCTGGATCAATTCAGGACCATATCTGTTTTGGCCTGACATCACTTCCTGTTGCAGGCCAAAGTCAGATCTGTCACTCCTCAAACAGGGCCCTTTTCTGGGAGGCTGTGGTTTGCTGCTGTCTGGCCTGAAGCTGATTGTATACCTCTCCCTAACAGGAAACATGTGAGTGAGTTAGGCAGAGAGAAGTTGGAGGAGCTGGCTGAAACAGCAGAGCTAACACCATTGGTAAGAAGCCTTTGACACTAACTGACAAGCTCTTGGCTGAAGGATTTAGGAGGACAAAAATGGCACAAGCTTAAAGAGGAGAATGGGAATATTTGCGTCAAGCATTCAGACTCAGTCTTGCTTTGAAGAACTAGCTTCACTTTATGGCTTGTCAGGTAGGGAAAAATTCTGTCAAAAGCCAGTGAAGATCTTAGCGAAGGGAATGCATTACAACACAGTCTCTAATGAGGTTGACTTTATTATCTGCTTGCAGTCTTTCTCCCAGGGATTTTGCTCACTCCCAGTCTCAAACCTAAATGCTCATGAGCCCTCAGACATGTGCACACACAAGGTCTTTCTTGTGTGCAACATGGATGAGGGTTGCAGGCTGTCAGTTCCTCACACTGTTCTGGGATTCCTTGTGACTGGGAATGGTGTCCTAGAGGCAGCATCTGCGGGATGGTACTGCTTAGTGTCAGTGCAGTCTGCTCTTGTGGCCTGTATTCTGCTCTTTCATTTGTGTGTTCACATGGACAAGTTTCCATTCATACTGTATTCTTAGCAATCTTAATATTTGTTACACATCTGTACAGTTGCCAGTTGTCTCCACTTCCCTTTTTGCCTCCTTCCACGCTATCACCTCTGTGGGTTTTCTTACTCGGGAATGTTGTTTGAACTGGGGCACTGGACTGTGGTCAAGCTGGGAAATGAGAGCACTTGTCCTGAGTGCCTGCAGGGCCCTGCAGCAACAGCGCTGTTCTTGGGTGTGAACTCAGCGGGCACAGCTTGGGACAGGTGAAGCCTGTTGCCTCTCTCCCAAGCCTCTGTCCATTGTTTTTTTTTCTCAACCTTTTCCAGAGTGAGAAGAGCAAAGGGGAGGTTTCCCACCTGAATGTCAAGATGGACTGTGAACTCCCTGAGCACAAGGCTGGCCACAGTGCTGGCTGTGACACAGTCCAGCTGCAGAACCAGAAGCTTGTAGAGGTGGAGTGTCGACAAGGGGCAGAGGCAGCTGCAAGGCTGGAGTACCACCAGCAGCATGCAGCATGTTGGATGGAGATGGAGATGCTCAAACAGCAGCTCAAGGCATTGCAGGAGAAGGTAGGTGTCATTTAAATTGGTGACAGGTTGCTGAGTGGTCCCCGTGATGTTTGTGTTGCCCTGCTCAGAGCTGTATTGGACAGCTTCCCCTGGCAGAAAAGACTGTCTTCTTCCTCCTTGTGGGGTACAAAAGACTCACCCTCTTGCTCAGATATGTCTGAAGCCAGTTCAGGCGGGAGCTTGGGACAAGACCTTGCTCATGGCTGCCACTATGGTGTCCCTTCTGTCCTTGTCCTGTGTCGACTGGCTGGGCAGAGGAGTTGGAGGCTGAGTGGAGGTAGCTCACACAGGAGTGCTTGGATCTGTGGTTCTGCATGGCTTGGCTGTCAGAGGAGCTAGAGGAGTGGCAGGATTGAGCAGGGCAGGGGTGACAGGGCAAGGCAGGCCATATCTAAGGGAAGGGAAACAAGGTGATCGGAGCAGTGGAACAAGGACTACTAGGATAGATGAAAGCTGATGTGAAAAACCTCCAGATATCTTATGTCTCTCCTGCCTTCTGGCCTGGGGACAGGCTTAGGCACTGGCTTTCTGGAATACAGCTTGCCTGTGCCAGCCACTTCTAGGGCAAAGTTCATTAGACCTGCTTCCCAGTATAAGGTTTGCCCCTCTGCTGGTAGCAGGAAGCAGAGGACATGTAGTACAGGCAAGGACTGAAGCCTAGCTTGCCTAGGATGTATTACTTCTAAGAACAAATGTAGGTTAGCAGCCCTCTCTGCCACCCTTGGTTCTAAGACTCCCTCCCAGCAAGGGGAGCATCTCTCAGCAAAAAGTCCCTATTTTTCCTCCTGCAGCTCAGTGTTCTCCATCCCTGGCTTTGCAGGCTGCCCAGCAAGCACCGCTCCCATGGTCTGCCTGCTCTGCTGTGGCTATGCTGGTGTGAGAGCTGAGGTGGGGTGTGAGGTTGCTTTCTAATCTCTATCCTCACCCGCAGCATACCCTGGCCTTGCCTGGTTGGTGGCACAAAGCTCTAACCAGCTATTGGCCTTTCTGTGTTACAGCTCTTGGAAGCCAAAACAAGCCTGAGCCTTGCCCAGACTCAGCATGCATTGCAGTTGCAGCAGGCAAATGCTCAGATGAACGACATGGTGGCAAAGAAACAGTATGAACAGCTGCAAACCAGCTTGAGAGAGGAGCAGCGCAAGGCTAGGCAGCTCCAAGAAAACCTCCACTGGCAGGCTGAACAGGCATGCGAGCAGCTGGTCAGGGTCCAGGTAAGCAGGGAAATGCAGGAACTCAGTCAAGGGTACTGGGGTGGGAGCACTGCCAGCCTGGAAGGCAGCTGTGCTGGAAGCCACCAGAGGTAGATGCTAGATATGAAGACCCTATGTGGGAAAGGCACTTGGACTTCCAATTCAGTTGCTATTTTCATTCCTTATGAACCGAGTCACTGCCCTGCACTCAGAACAGGAGTCCTCCCCACTCTAATCCACCTACTCCAGACCAGACACCTTGTACCTAGAGAAGCAAAAGTTATCCAGGGAGATATTTTTTGTTGGCACAGGCTGGGGAAAGAAAGTTTGAGCCCTCTTTGTGAAAATGTGGCTTGTACAGAGCAAGGTGGTTTTATGTCTAGGGCACTGACAACAAGGTGTTGTGGTTTTGTGAGTTTGTAGTTTGTTTCAGGGCACTGTGATTCAGTTGAACCAACCCGGGTAAAGATGGAGCAAACTAAGGAATTAAAATGAGCAGACACAAAAACTGGACTCCAAGGAGACTGTCTCTCTGGGCTTTTCTGGAGATGGCTGAGACAGGAGGCCGTTGGCCTGGTTTTTAGAAAACATTGCTGGGAATTCTGTCTTGCCCTAACACCAGTTGATGCCGGCCTAGGGAAGGCTGTACTGCTTTAGACATTTGTCCCACTGCTCTTTGCATCCTGCACCACCTCTGCTGATCCCTCATGCAGGGAGGTAATTTCAGGGAGGGTCAAGGTCTGTGAGCAGGGCTGTGGGGAAATGCATGGTCCAGGCCAGGCGAGTGTTGAGAAAGCCCAACTTTAGGCTTTGTTGCCTGTTGCAGGAGGAACACCAGTGTCTACTGCAGGCAGCTGTGGAGCAGGCAGAGGGGCTAGAGCACAATCTGAGGACTGCTGACGCTGTGCTGGCAGACAAGGCAGCTCAACTTGATGATGCACAGGTTAGTGCAAGAAGGATTAGTCCAAGTAGTGTTTAGCTCCATTCCAGTGCTAAGGAATGAGGAGCAAGAGGTCAAAAAGAATCACTTGATTAATACCTCGCTCTGAGCCTGGTGTGAGGAGAGAGGCTTTGGGTTCTTTGATCATGGAGTGGCCCACATACCCCCAGGCTTCCTTACTAGGGATGGAGCATGCTTGTCTCCTACACTGTTCCTTTTATGAGGGCTGCATGTTCTCCAGCCCAGCTGAAGTGCATTTACACCAATGCACACAGCATGGACAGTAAGCAGGAGTTGGAAGCTGTTGTAGGGCAAGGAGATTACGATGTCGTTGCCATCATGGAAACGTGGTGGGATGATTTGTATAGCTGGAGTGCAGCTATGGTGGGGTATAAACTCTTCAGGTGGGATAGGAAGGGTAGGAGAGGAGGTGAGGTAGCCCTTTTTCTTAGAGAGTGCTTTGATACCCTTGAGCTCGATTATGGTGATGATGGGACTGAGTGCCTGTGGGTTAAAATCAGAGGAGCCCACAAGAAGATAGATATTGTGATGGGAATCTGTTATAGACCACCCAGCCAAGAAGCAGCAGCTGCTGAGCTCTTCTATAAACAACTGGGAGTAGTGTCAAGATCACTACCTCTTGTCCTCGTGGGAGACTTCAATCTTCCAGATATCTGCTGGAAGTACAATACAGCAGAAAGGAAGCAGTCTAGGAGGTTCCTGGAGTGCATGGAAGACAACTTCCTCACACAACTGGTGAATGAGCCGAGAAGGGAAGGCACCATCCTGGACCTGCTGTTCGTGAGCAGAGAAGGCCTTGTGGGGGATGTGATGGCTGGAGGACGCCTGGGACAAAGTGATCACGAGATTATAGGTTTCTCAGTTCTAGGTGAGGTGAAGAGGGGGATTAGCAGAACAGTCACATTAAAGTTCGAGAGGGCAGACTTTGGACTGTTCAGAAGGCTGGTTTGCAATGTCCCATGGGAGACAGTACTTAAAGGCAAGGGAGCCTATGATAGCTGGGCAGTCTTCAAAATGGAAATCCTAGCAGCTCAGGAGCAAGCTGTCTCCATGTTCCAGAAAAGGAGCCATCCGGGGGTAAAAACCAACTTGGTTACATAGGGAGATCTTGAGAGACATCAAAAAGAAGAGGAATGTCTTTGAGCTTTGGAATAAGGGACAGGCGTCTTGGGTGGACTACAGGGAGGAAGTGAGATTGTGTAGAGAAAAAATAAGGAGGGCTAAAGAAAGAAATCAGATTGGCCAAGTCTGTGAAAGATAACAAAAAAATCTATAAATACATTCTATAAATGTAAATTCTATAAATACATTAACAATAAAAGGAGGACTAGGGAGAATATTGAGTCCTTATTGGATGCAGAAGGAACAACAGTGACAGGAGATGAGGACAAGACTAAGGTACTTAATGCCTTCTTTACTTCAGTCTTTACTATTAAAGTAAGTTGTTCCCTGTGTACACACCCAGGAGTTGGAGGAGCAGAATGAGGCTCCCGTGATCCAAGAGGAGGCGGTTAGAGACTTGCTTGCCCAGCTAGACAC
>WAAB01009381.1:152425-180030 GCA_013389865.1 Piaya cayana
GGGGGCGGGCAAGGTCCGGGCTCCCGCGGGCCCCGCCCAGCGCCGCGTCGCGCTCCGGGCCCGGGCCGGCCTGAGGGGGTCGCGTTGAGAGGTGTTGGGTGTCTGTAGCAAAACTAGCTTCGACCTTACTCCTTTTGGTCTTCTCTGGGGTGCTATCTGACAGCCGCCTCTCTGTACTACCCTAGTCCTCCTCATCCATCTCCCTCTCACCGGCAGCATCCTTCAAATCTGAAGTCTGCCAAAATTAAAGGGAGGAAAAGAAAAAAAAAAAGGTGAGGTGCTTTCTTTTCTGGATGGGACAGGAAATTTTTTAGCACTTGGAGCCCTGTAAAGCAAATCAGTAACCCAGGACAACAGCTTGTCCTTCTCCAGGAATTTACTTCTCTGACCATGTGTACGTATGGTTACTTGAGATAAGAATGGCCAGAGCAGTTAGACTGACAGTCATAGAATCATAGAATAACCAGGCTGGAAGAGACCCACAGGATCATCTAGTCCAACCGTTCCTAACAAACACTAAACCATGCCCCTCAGCACCTCATCCACCCGCACCTTAAACACCTCCAGGGCAGGTGACTCAACCACCTCCAGTGCTCAGTGACCCTTTCTGTGAAATATTTTTTCCTAATGTCCAGCCTGAACCTCCCCTGGTGGAGCTTGAGGCCATTCCCTCTTGTCCTGTCCCCTGTCACTTGGGAGAAAAGGCCAGCACCCTCCTCTCTACAACTTCCTTTTACGTAGTTGTAGAGGGCAATGAGGTCTCCCCTCAGCCTCCTCTTCTCCAGGCTAAACAACCCCAACTCTCTCAGCCGTTCCTCATAAGGCCTGTTCTCCAGCCCCTTCACCAGCTTCATTGCTTTTCTCTGGACTCGCTCCAGAGCCTCAACATCCATCTTGTGGTGAGGGGCCCAGAACTGAACACAGGATTCAAGTCTAAACTAGAGGGATGGCAGACCACAGTGGGGCTTTCATGCCATGACTGAGACACCTCTGTGGTTTCAGGTGCTTGAAGCATTTATGCTTCTTGTGTTTAGGGTGTTGTGGCACCTGTGCAACTGAGCAGGGACTGTGCTGGCTCTGACAGGAGTATTTTAATGTTCTTGACAACTGCTTTGTTTGGCATTTTAAATATGGAGAGGAAAAATGCCCAGAAATACTCCAGTCAGCTGAGATCTAAAGCTGGTCTTCTGGGAGTGTGTCCCCAAACAGCCCTGTTTCTTGACCGCACAGTGCTGCACCAGGTGACACAGTAACTGTGTTTGGGGGATACAAGAGGGGTGGCATGGCAGAGCTGCTGAACCCTGGGTATTGGGTCACCTCTTGTCCTTGTGCTGCCACTGAAATGGTTTTGTGCCTACCTTATACTGCTGCCATCAGCAGCACAGCACGTTTTCCAGAGGACCTGACTTGTATATGATATACTGCTGTCTGGATGGGAAGCACATTGCTGTTAACCAGCTGTGGAGTAATATGATGCCATGGCTGGGAACCAAAGATGGAAAAGAGCCCACCTGTGGCTTCAGCAGACACTGCAGGAGCAACCGCCACAGGGGTTTTTGCACAACACAGTGTCAGGATGAGATGTTGTTCTTCAGAGATGTGCTGTAGCCACAGGGTTAATGAACGGACAGCATGCAGTTTTATGGCTGAGATGTCATACAGGAGGGCAGATGGCACTGTCTTGGGATGCCTTGTGTAAGGAGAAAAAGCACTTTGGGGAGCCAATATTAGTAAGCAGCATCTCTCCCCTCTCTCTTCATGGCTGTCTGGCTGTGGCAGGGACATCTGGCTGCAGCAGGGACATCTGTCCTCTCCCTTCCCACTCAGCCTGTGGCGTGGAAGAGGTGTAGGGCCTGAACATGTCGCTACAAAACACCTGGCCCCCAGAGAGCTGTCACCACAGATGTATCACTCATGGCTTGTCATGTATAATTGTGTTCTGCAGTGATAATAGCCAGTTTGAGCCAGAAAAGATAATGGCAATAAACATACATCCCTAATTCCAATTGTAGCTGCTGAAAATTGGTTGTTGAATCTTGCCAAGGGATAAAAATGTAACTGAGCCTTGACTGAAAAATTCTGGAGAAGATGCCTTATCTTACTTCCTTGCCAGCTTAAAAAAGCCTTGTACATAAAAATAGACAAAATGAATGAAGAATTTACAAACGTCTATATTTTGTGTTAGGAAATGTGATAAAATCAGGAAAACAGCTGAAGACACGGATATATGCAACTCTTGACTATTCAAGCAATGAGAGGTTTACATATCACAGTTTAACAAGATAAAATGTCTCCCACAAAATACATAGATGACAGACAACTCATCTGAATTTGACATAACACAGCATCAAGTACGCATGTAATGTGATGAATAGTGCCAGGTCATTCGCCAGTTATGTAACATACAACCTCTTGAATAAGGCAATTCAAATGTAACTCTGAATTCAAATCACAATGTACCCAGGCAGCATGCAGGGAAAAGTAATTTATTTTGTACATTGGAATGACACAACTTGCAACATTTCCATTTTATGTATATAGAGGAACAAGACATACCATTAAAATAATTAATATCTCTCAACAATTGTCTTTATTGAAATAAAGATTATCTATTTTTTGGTAAAAATAAAACTATTTAAAGTCACTAATTAACGAAATGCACAGTGATCAGAAACTCAATTCTTCTCAAAATTGACTTCCCTGGCTTGCTTGCATTTCCCTGTGATGCAGCTGCTGCGTAACCCCAGATTCAGAGAACTCATGACTCAGAGGAAGAAAAATTTGCCAGCCCATGGTTCCCACAACTGCAGCCTGTGCCACGTGCTTTACTGCATGGTTGTGCGACACCTGTACCTGATGGGTGGCAGTGCTCTCCTCACACCTGGTCCCTCCCCGTGGCTTGGAAACTGCATTTCATGCCTTTGTTCCTGGATGCCTGTCCAATAAAGCACTTACACACATGGCTGACTTTCAGCGAGTCAAAAGTTGAATTGCACATAGAAGCCCATTCACTGAAACAGAGCCCTCATTTCTTTGTCTCCAATTAATTCCTCTGGATTTTTACAACCAAGAAATTAAAAAAACTGTGAATCTGCTCAGAAGAGAAAAAAAAGAAAAAAGAAAAAAAAAAAGAGCCAAAAATCTCTGTGATATGGTGGAGCCTAATGGATGTGTCTGAGGATGTGTTTCCATTGCAACAGACCTGGGGATCTGAGAAGATAATGAGGACTTTTTCTAGAACTGAAAATTTCTTTCAAGAGGAAGAAATGAAGCATGGAAATAAGATTTTTCTCCATTAAAAAAAATTAAAATAAGATTTGTAATTTCCCAACAGGCTGATCTGGGCAGCTTCTCCCAGGTAAAGGGCCGTACATCTCCCTGTTAAACCACATACTGCAGGCACTTCATCTTAATGAAGTATCACACCACACAGTGGCTGGGTTTCCCTTGACCCTGTCCTCATGTACGGAAGAGGACTTATCTGAATGTCAGCATGGTTTTTGATGCTGTCTGTCTGAGGCTGCTGTGGGCATCAGGTGCATTGCAGGGATGGCTTTGGAGGGAGCCAGACCCTGTCAGGCTAAAGCTCTGCGCAGCCCTGCGCGAAGGTTACTCATGTGCCACAGGGCCTAGTAAGGGCTAAATAATAAATAATAAAGAAGCAGGAGTCACCTATGGGAGGATCCAAACGCCCTGAGCCCATAGAAGGGTGGTCAAGGAGTTTTCTCTCCTTCGGGCAAGCCACACAGCAGCAGCAGCAGTCACAGCTACGACCTTCCTACTAGAGAACCATCTCAGGCTATGAAATCCATCTGTTCACTAGAGGAGAAACCAGATTTTTATAGTGATTGCTGCTGGACCTCATTTATTACCACTGTAAAGTTGTCTCATGTCTTCCTACTACTCTATTTACTGCTTCGGTAAAAAAATCATTGGTGTATTTCTTTGCCCCTAAAGATGCAAAAAAAAAAAAAAGCGCAAATCTTCAAAAGCTGGTGGGGAGAAAGGTACTTTCACAATGACATTCAGAGCAAAAAGAGAGAAACAACATTTTACAGATCATTAGAGAGCTATCTTTGGCAGAATATTTCAAATAAATTATTTTTACAAATATTTTCTGCAGTCATATATTTATTTTGAATAGTTCACTTTCAGCTATAGGGTTACTGGTTCACTAATCTCTATTAATAGGAAAACACCACAAATATAAAAATATATGAGCTCAGCACAATTTTTAGGCTACCACAATTGTCTCCAATGTTTTCAAAAGTTGTAGATTGATACCATGGAAAATATGAAACAGGTTTTCTAACAGCATGTGTCAGGTTAGAAGATCACAGCTGGTTGCTGTTGTTAAATGAGCTGGGGAGAGCGTCTGGTGCCATCACATGGGATTAGCATGGAAAAAAGTTGGAGGGGCCGGGTGCTCAGAGCCAGGCTCTGCTGCCACTGGACATGCCCCCACAGGGAGTCATCTCTCTCTGACCATAAGGCTTAGAGATGTTGCACTGGGTGGCAGCTGGAGGATTTCCACCCTGGGCAGGAGAGGAGGGCAGTGGATGGGTGATGCCAGGCTCGCTGCGCTTAGAGGATCTGATCAACAAAGCCCAGCCCGGTCCTGTAATTTACCCCCAGGAAGGAGATCAAGTGTGGCCGCTTTTGCCTGCAAAGTTGCCTCCTTTCACCTTCACATGGGGAAAAGCAGCCAGGGAGCTTCAGGCTTCACCCTTGCACCATGTCCATATCCTGCCCTGGGTTTTGGCTAGGACCCCAGTGAGATGGTAGCTCCGCCAGGGACTCCAAGCCTGAGCCGTGGTGGCCAAAGGAGGGTGCTTGGCTGGTCCCAACCTCCCCTCCCAGCATGTGCCACCGAAGTCCACCAAACATTTTGATTTAAATATTTCATTTTGTTTATACAGCATGTACAGAATATACAGTGTCAGATAATTATTTCCCAGTAGACTACAAGTGTCTCCCAAGATGACCTCTTTTATCGACAAATATATATAAATAAACGGTAATAAAAGAGTCGTACCAACAAATATTATGGCTTTTCAAATAGTGTAGCTGCATTTTACCATTGAACCTAAGAGGAACCACGAGAGAGACAGAGATCAGGAGGCTTCAGCTGCAGAGCCTAGGGGTGACCCTCAGGTTTCACCCAGTGGTGCAGGGGCTTCGCATT
Organism: Piaya cayana; assembly: GCA_013389865.1. Classification (NCBI taxonomy): domain Eukaryota; kingdom Metazoa; phylum Chordata; class Aves; order Cuculiformes; family Coccyzidae; genus Piaya; species Piaya cayana. Next base: position 157,611 of record WAAB01009381.1, read on the forward strand.
GCCAGGGCACTGCCAGCCCCTGGTGCAGGTGGCAGAGGGAAGAAGAGGTTGAATTCATGACCCATAGTCTGGTTTCTGTGTCCAGGCAAGCCAGTTCTTCTGCAAACTCTCCTTTCAGCCCTGTTTTGGGAAAAATCGTCTCTGCCCAGCTGGGGCCTGCCTGCCCAGTCCCCAGCAGGGGTACCAAGTGGCATGTCAGGCTGTTGGAGATCTCTCTCTCTCTCCTCTCAGTGAAGGGGATGACACACAGGATGATGGGTGACACAGGATGTAGGAGTGACCATGGCAGGTAGCTGAGCTGACTGATGCTTTGGGTGCATCAGGAGGGGTGGTTGCAGCCTTCTCCTTGCCTGACTCACCTGTGTTGCTGCTGGGGCAATGGGGATCTACCCTCCTGCTGCTGAGCATGGGCACAATGGCTGCTGTCATAGGGGAGCAGGAAAGCATAACATCTTATCTTGGAGCACATAAAAAATACTAGAGGACAGTCTTGCCTTGGCAGTGCCTTTTCCAGCCATGACCCTGGTATGAGGTACCCCTGTGGGTGTTACCGATGCCCCAGTACAACACGCCTGCTGCCTACCATGCCTCATGCGGGGGCATCTAGCCATTTCCCTTGCTTTTTAGGACCAGCAAGTCACTTTGAGCTCTTTCTCTTTTGCATCCTGCTGTCACAGAAAGCCCCTGGGCTGTCTCACCCATGGGAAGCATCCAGCATCCCTGGGACAGACTGCCAGCTCCTTGTCTGGGTGCCCCTCCACCCCTGAGTGGGACAGTAAAAGAAGCTGCTGATTTGAGTTACGTCTCTGCCAAGGCAGATACTTTTCTGTGTCCTCTGTAAGCTCATAGCAACAGCCTGTTTTCTGCTCTAGAGAGAGGAACAGTTGCTTTCTCCATATTTCAAGTGTGTGGAAATGGCTTTTGAGAGCAGAAGTTGTCACTCAAGCATTGAGATAACCAGACCACTTAATAACAGGGAAAAATTAGCAACAGTTATAAATCACTGCTACTGCCACTAATTCCCATCTCATTTATCTCTTCTTCAGAACATTATGGCCACCCCCTGCAGGCCTCTTTGGCTGAAACCGAGGCTGATGCTCACATGAACAAGCATGGACTGCCTAGGCCTTCCCTTAGGCTCTGCCTGCAGGATAGCCTTGAGTGGCTCTGCCTGCTGCCTGCTGTGGCAGCGATGCAAAAAGCAGCGAGGAGAACCTGCTGCCTCTGAGACATGGGAGCTTTCATAGAATCATTGAGTAACTGAATCGCTTAGGTAGGAAAAGACCTTTAAGATCCAACCCTTAACCTGACACTGCAAGTCCACCACTAAGCCATGTCCCTAGGCACCACATTTACATGGTTTTTAAACATCTCCAGGGATGGGGACTCAGCCACCTATCTGGGCAGCCTGTGCCTGTGCCTTTTGGTGAAGAAAATTTTCCTGATGTCCAATCTGAACCTCCCCTAGTGCAACTTGAGGCCACTTCCTCTTGACCTATCGCTTGTCACTTGGGAAAACAGACCAAACCCTACATTGCTACAACACCCTGTCAGGTAGTTGTACAGAAGGATAAGGTCTCCCTTCAGCCTCCTTTTCGGCAGGCTAAACAACCCCAGTTTCCTCAGCTGCTCCTCGCAACACTTACGTTCCAGACCCTTCACCAGCTTTGTTGCTCTCCTCTGGACACACTCCAGCACCTCAATGCCTTTCTTGTAATGAGAGGCCCAAAACTGAACACGGCATTTGAGGTGTGTCAAGTACAGGGATAGATCACTTCCCTGGTCCTACTGGCCATACTGTTGCAAGCCAGGATGCTGCTCGCCTTCTTGGCTGCCTGGGCACACTGCTGGGTCAGTCAGCTGGCTATCGACCACCACCCCTAGATCATTTTCTGCTGGTTAGCTTTCCAGCCACACTTCCCCAAGCCTGTAGCATTGCATGAGGTTTCCTGGTGACAGCTTTGCTCCCTGGCAGTCTAACTGCTTCCTGCTGGGAATATCCCATGGGCTTGTTTGTGGGGCAAAAGGGAGGTAGTGCACGGTTTCCTCATTGTCCTTCTTGCTTGACTAATGGTGATGCTGATACCTGGTGAATACCAGGTGTACCAGAGTCCTCGCTGGATATCCTCGGGGCAGTGGTAGGTATAAAGATGCCCGTCACTGCTGTGTGGTCTTCAGGAAGTAGTGGTTTAAATTTTACAACCTTATGTCACATCTCTTTGGCACAGAGACCCAGGATACAGAGGACTGTATTTTATTGAATTCAGCATTTTGTGGCTTTTAGCATGTATGCATTTCTTCCAGCAGGAACTAGGAAGATTGGGAAAATTCACCAATTTCTCCCCTCCATCCACAAATAAAACCGTTATGCTGGATTGCTGAACAATGTCCTCAACAAGTAATCTTGAAAGCTTGGTTATTTGCAGAGCTGTGTCTTAATGCATTATGGAAAAAAGAAGTTGGATGCATTGTCAGAAGTTGAGTTGTCATCAGGGAAAAAATAATGTTTTATTTCTTGCTAAGATAGTGATTATAATGTAAAAGGTATTATCACAATCCTTGGCTCTCTAATGCTCCTAGAAGTAGTGCATATTCCCTGATTAAGAGCAAGACAAGCATATCTCCTGCATGGCTTGCTGTGTTTTTCATTTTCTCAAGAGCTTGGAAGATGAAGGAAGCAACATGGGCTAAACAAATGATACAACAGGCATAATTTCATTTTCACTTGTACAGTGGGAGTTCACCTGAGGGCTTCTTAATTAGAGCTCTTATTGCAGGGCAAGACCAGGTAAATGCATGGGGCTATAGCTGAAAGCAAGGGGTAAAGGAGCACTACACTGAGCAAGGAGAAATCTAGTTGTGCTTCTCCCTATGCCCCTGGAAATCAAAAAACCATTAGTTTGCCAAAGCTTTCATTAACATTCCCAAATAAGCCTGAGAGCAATCTGGGACACATTCACACCACCAAGATCCAATCTATCCTGTGCTAGTACAGCAATTTTACTGTCACTTAGAAGCTCTCCATGTTTCTAAGCATCTCTGCAAAGAAGCTCATCTGACAGAAACTCACATTTCTGCAAGCAAGGAGCCTGCCAGGAGCTGTAGGCTGGGGCAGAAGGGCAAGCGCTTTTGATAATGACAATGCCATGGGCTGCCACAGCGATATTTGTCAAGAAAACAGAGCAAGGCTGTCCTCCACGTGGCTCTTGCCCTGCTGTCATCTATAAAAGACTCATCTGAGTTACACGTAAAGGAGAATTAATAAATCCAACCTCAACTGAGATGTCAGGAGGTACAGGGAGAGCGCCCTGTGTCAGTCCTCCATGTTCTGCAAGGGTTTAGGAAATTTAGGTGTGGATAAGCATCCCAAGACACTGCAACTTGCTTTACTTAAACTCTACCCATTTTAAGCAGAGGCAGGAAAGATTTATAGGCTGGTATATAAGTTTTAGAATATTTAAAGCACCAAGAACAGGTTCTATTTTGATAGAAAGGAGTTGAGGTGGACCTTGAACCCACGTTTAAAGCTATTAGTTTGCTCTGGAAGCATAGACTCAGGATTCTGTGTGTGTGGAGTTGGAGCATCCAGGAACTTAGTAACAGCAGAAAATCAGCAAAAAAAAGTTTAATCTTCCAAAACCTCATGAGTGAAGGACACCAGCACAATAAAAATAGTGCCTGCAGAAAATGGCTGTAAGCGTGTCTGTCTGATGAACAGACAAGGCTCAGCCTGCTAACTTTTGCCATGTGGAAATTTGTACGGTACTTTGCTTGCAGAGGTTGAAGTCCAAGACTTCTTTTGGAGTGGTTATTCTTTGCTATGAGATATGGAGCTAACAAGTGCTAACAAGCACTGCTGTTTGGTCTATTGAGAAGGGACTAATTTAATTTGTGAAGCCCCCAGTTGTGGTCCAGGAGGGACAAAAAAGGCTCCTCTGCCAGTACCCTGAAGGAAGAGGACATGTGAAGAGGCTCTGCAGCGGGAACGAGCACAGAGTAACCCCAAAGCTGTATTATCACCATGCACAGATGGTCATTTTTTGGGCCTGAGATGGCTCAAGGCAGGTGCTGGAGGACTCCAGTGTCAGGTAGCATATGCTCCTGGTGCATTACTTCCCACCACTACCTAGAACTGTTAGAGGTGGGGTCTGTGTGCTGAGAGGGATGTAGTGCAGTTATAACATTTCAAGGGCTATTGTGAATCAAAGAGATAAAAATACTTCCTGGGGTTGCTATACATGGACAGCCAAAAAAGCTGGAGGCTGTGCTATAGCTGTACCGATATCAACATGCAGGTCTGTAGCCACAGCAGCTGGGGCAGGGGGACATGCTGTGGCAGTGTCTAAAACAGCGTTTCCAGGTCTGGGTAGGACCCCATGGCACTTTGTCCTTCCCTGTGGACATCCCACCAGCAGCACCCAGCTCCATGGGCCCAGCAGTGCCTGCTTGGGGAACCATGTGCACTCCAGTACCCTCTTTCACATGTCTTAGGAAGGGGAGAGCCAAGATGGCGTTCACCTTGGGAATGTGGAGAGGAGCCAAGGAAAGGTGCAGGGCCTGCAGGAGAGAACCATGAGCTACCCTGGGGTCAGGGCTGGCCATTCTCAGATTGCTTTAGAGAAAACAAGGCCCTGTACAGACCCCTTGGATGCTCTCACAGCCATACTGCAGACAGAAAATCCTGCTAGCAACCACAATCTTCTGGCTGTCTTTGCTGATATAACAGCTCCTGCTTGGCCAGACAGTACCCACTTCCTTCCCAATGTCCCTTCCCTCTTTGTGAAAGATGTTGCTGGCTGGCAAGAGGCTCTTGGCACCTCCAATTTCAAAAGGAGGAAGGCTCAAGTCCTTAAAAGGTGAGGAATCTCAGTGTATTTATTGTCCCTTGGTACTTTTTGCAAGAATACAGATGCCTCTGAATGCTTTCCTGCTTAAGTCAATTATTACAAGATATATAGACTTTTCTGCAGCTGCTCTGTGTGTGTATTTGTGTGTGTGGAGTTTATCATCACATGCTCAGAGAGGCCAGAGATGTTCTCAGTGCTCTGTAAACATGCTTCCCCAGATGGGCTTGGGTGCCAAAGCCTACAGAAAAATAACGCCAGCATCTTTCCCAAAATAACACCATCCAGCATTAATTTTTCCCTCTTCCCGCTCTCCCGGTCACTTTCTGGCAACACTCAGCTCTGTCCTCTCTGCGTATGTAACTGAGCCTCCTGCTTTGGTACGCATACAGCCCCAAATACGGCCCTTGATTCTTACCCAAGACTTTAAAATCAGCTGCAACTATAACACATGGGATCTGGTTCTACCCTCCCTGCCTGTAGCAGAAATAGCAGGGCGAGTTTATAGCCTCCATGCAGACTTGTGAATAAAAAGAGCTCAAAGCCTCCTTTTTCCCTTTTATCAATAAGGAAGTGATGAAAGCAGTGAGGAAAGATGTACAAATGACTCTTGCAATCTCCCCTTAACCCAGAGGCACCACAGGCTGCCTGGGAATGGGTGACGCACAGATGGGTGTGTTGTTTGGAGACGAGATTTATCCATCCTTTGCTGCATCCTCTTCCATGGAAAAGTTTGCCTTTGTCTAGTGGGGTGATAAGAGCGGGTGACCGCAACTGGGGCAGGCAGATGGATGGAGGTGAAGGCTTGAAGTGCTGTTTCTGATAGCCTCCCTGTGCTCAGGGCTTTATCGGAGATGCTCAATGTCCTTCTTTTGTGTGGGAGGCTGGCAGGGACAAGGAGGAGATGGGAGAGCACTGGCACCAGATGGGGGCCTCAGAAGCTGGGCTGTGCCCCGTGATTCCGGGGGCACATGGGCAGTACGTGCCCACCACCAGGGGCTATGGTCCCTCGTGCAGTCCTGGGGCAGCATCCTGCTGGGTGTCTCAGGGAGGCAGGCAGTCTGCTTTTGCTTTGGAAGGTTTGGTTTAAAGACAAGGTTGATGCAGAAGAGCAGATATTTACACCCTTGCAAACACAGGTGTGTGGTCAGGGATCAGTGGAGTGGTCCCTCCCCTCATCAGCATGGCAAGATGGTAGCCAGGGAAAGGGCTTGCTATTCATCCATGGCTCTTCAATCATGCAAATACATACCACGCTTTGCATAAGCTCATTAAAGATGCCAAAAAGCACATGGCTGGCAGAGAATAATTACATAAACAAGGCTGGTGTTTACTGTGATTTAGGGCCTTGTTCTAGGCAAGCAATGCTCCATCATTTCCTTTGGAGAGCTCTGTGAGCAGAACAGTTATTTACTGCCTGTTAAATGAAGCTGCTACACAAGTCCTCTTTGTGTTGTTAATGACTTCAGTGACTGCAATTCATTCTGAAGAAGAAAATGATGGAAGTAAACTACCAACATCACCTCTTGGTAGATGCAATTACTGGGTCAGGACATCTGCTTCGATTTCATAATTCACTGCCTGGGAAAAGCACATGGATGTGTGGCTGTGTTTTCCTGGGGCTTGACAAGTGTTAAAAAGCTTGACCCACGCTCATGCCAGAGGGTGCTGAGCACCCTCAGAGACAGTGAGACTGGTGGTGTGGCTGGCAATAAAGCAATACAGGGTGTGGGGAAGGTCAGGTTTTGGGTGAGAGCAGCCCGAAGATCATGTTAAATCCTGTCTGTCATGGTGTAATAGTTACCTGCTTTGCTACACATACCCTCACACTGGCAGATGGGCATTTTACTGCCTCTGGGCCTCTACAGACGCGGTCATGCTGCAACAATATCAATCACTTCCTACCCTCTCTCTTTTTGCTTCATGGCACATTTCTAGCCTGGGTCTTGAAAGCCAGATGCTGCTGTTGGCTGCAGCCTGAGTAGCCGCATCCCGACCTTGCAGTGCAGAGGGGACTCCAGGAACATGCACCCCTGGGCCTGTGTCTCACTGTGAGGAGCAGGGAAAGTTATGCAAGACAAAGGCAGCAGCGGCCTGGGACCCATCTCTGGAGCTTGTGTTTGAGTTCAGTTGTCAGAGCAGAAGATCTTGTCAGACCTTGAAAGCATTATGGGGAGGGTTTATCTGAGCACAGATCAACAGATAATGGCTGAGCCACAGGGAGAAGCAACATCCCTGGGTATGTAGATAACTTTTCTCCTCCTCAGTGCTGGCTGAGCTTCATGGTGCCACATGGTCGGAAATGGCCCATGGCACATGGACTGGGGCAGGGGCAGGTAGCTGTCCAAGCTCTCGATTTGCCTGGTGACTTTGTGGGGATGTCTCAGACCTGCTTTTGCACAAATGGACTCTGCCCTGGTAATGCATCTCTTACATTTCCACTTATAATTACCTAGTGGTTTAATCTAGCACAAGTCACTTTGAGGCTGGAGCAAGAGCAGGAGCAGTACTGTATAACTAGAGGACACAAGCAGAAAGAGCTGCTCAGTAACTTGGGAGCATACACACAGCTCTCCATGTGTCTAGGGCAAATCAGCAAACTCTGCACAAGGGCAGCTCCTGGCCCCAAAAGGGTTGCACTGCAGCTTTTTCCCTGGGCAATTCCTGCATTCCCCTGAGAGCTGGGTGGGCTGTGAACCCCAGCTGTATGGAGCATGGAGCCTGAGGCATAATGGAGACAGAGTGGGAGGAAAGCTGTGCGATGGTGCAAGGGAGGGCATGCAGAGGCACTGTTGCCCCCTGTCACTGGCAGAAACACAGCAAAGGCAAACCAATGAGTAAACATGAGATGGGTACAATGTAAGGGGATATAATGAGAGGGGAGGGAAGGGTTTTCCACAGAGAATATGCAGGAGCACTACTGGATCCATCAGGGATCATTACGAACTTTATTTGTCTGTGCATCGTGTACCATTGATAAGGATCATCACAATTAGTGGACTCAATGCCTATAGTGGTGGGCAATACACACAAACGAAAATCAATAAAACCAAACAGATGAAAACGAAATCATTGTACATAAAGGTAATCATAAACCTGAACAACCTGTGCCTGTGTTTGATTCTTCCCCCAAACCAATGAGAAACAAAAAGACACCCCCCCAAACCCATCAAAAGTGAATAAAAGGCTTGAGAAGACAAAAAGCCCCAACCCCATAACTTCATACTCTTAGAGAAAATCTTACAACAGGTTAATTAAAATTTTCACAGATTCTTCAAAATAACTACAAATACCCCCAGCCAATTGGTTATGGTACAAGCTTCAGATGTAGTTTTCGGCTGGGTGGGAAGAGCTCACCAGTGGATGTGCAGACTGGGTGTTTGCGTGGTTGGGGCACAAGGAAGTCTGGTAAAAGTCAGAGGGAGAAGACCTCCCTCAACACCACAGCACAGCGTCACCCCAGTGCTGCACCCCGGTGTAGCTCGCTGCCCCAGATTGCACTGCTGGAGTTGAGGGGTGATGCTCAGTTACATCTCACTGCCTCATCCTTCCCATCCATTTCACATCTGGACAGTGCAAAATGTGTTCTTTTTCCTTGGGGCACGCTTCCCAGTCATACTTGGTGGTGTGGGAAATTTTGCTAGGGCCCTTCAGCCCTTACACTGAACTACTCTGCCTCCAGATGGCTGTGGGAAAGGACCAGCTTTGGGGACTGATCCTGATGGCTTAGTCCTCAGAAACAAGAGCTGTCACAAGACTTCTGGGACACAAGGCATAGCAGGGGTGTCAAGGGGTTCTGAGGCAGCCATGGGCTATAAAGGCAGAGGCAGGAGAGGTGCTGGGAGCCAGCCATGCTCAGTCCTCTTGGGCTCAGATGCTACTCCCTGGAACCTTGTGTAAAACCCTCTCGATGGTGGAACCCTTCAGCATGTTCTGGACTGGCCGCTGTGGGGAGGATCCTGGCCACACAAAGGAGCAAAAACCTGGGGTATATTTTCCTCCCCATGAAAACCTGCATCTGCACAGCTGTTACTGCTTCTTGTGAAGCAATAAGTGGGGACAGCTTTCCCTCCTTTTACCCCTACTAAGAGGAAACAAAAAAAAAACCAAAAAGAAAAAAGAACAAAAACCTGTGGGGAAACTAAACTAAAATAAATAAAACTGAGTGACAAGAAAACACTTGCATCTGCAATGCTCAACCCACATGGCTGGAAGGACTATCGCTATAGGATGCTATATACAGATAGGGTTCATATCATTCATGCACATGTTACAAGTACCATGACAGCATGCCTGAGGAGGCAGATGAGGTGGGAGGAAGGCCCCTGCCACTCCATGTAGCCTTGGCTTAGGACACTGAACACAAAGTTGTGGCTGTGCATCCCCATAGCACAGGAGGCGGGAGGCAAGGGGCATGTAGGAGGGGGGAAATGCTACTTGTACACATGCCAAAACAAAAAAAAAAACAATCCCAAATCAATGACGAAAATGGTTTGTGTTCTGTCCTTAGAAAGCTCCCAGTTTCTGCTTGTCTTCAGTCTGGTCTCTTGCTTCTCTCCAACAGGGCCAGAGAGGACATTCCTGAACAGTGAAGGCAGGTGGATGGTGGTCGGAAATCAGGACCCTTGCTTTCCTGTCCTTCCCTCACCCACTGCTCTGCTTCTCACCAGCTACTCTGGCCTTCCCCGTACTGAGGTGCCCCAGTCCCCTTTGCATCCATCCTCCCGGGGAGGCAGCAGGTGGGAGAAAGTGATGGTCAAGGGCTCACTGGCTATCAGCTGTTCTGTTGGTAGAGTTGCAGAGAAGGCCCTGCTGCTGGGCTCTTGGCTGGGGCAGCTGCCTGGGGAGGGGTCCTGCTGGCTTTGGGGTCCTGCCTAGTTCAAAGGATGGTCCAAAGCCGCCTTCCATCAGCAGGTGTGTGAACATGGCAAATCTCTTTTATTCTTTCTCTGTTCATTATACACAGCATTATATCTATATCTATACCTATATAACACCCTATATAGATATGTATAGATATATATATATTTACCATCTCTGATTGTCCCTTTAGAAGCCCTTTATGTGGCAGTAGGCTTCCAGAGAGGAGAAGAATATGTACAAGAGCCAGAGGAGGATAAAGAGTGAGGTTGTGAGCAGCTTGGAAGTCCGCGGCCCGCCTAGCTCACCTCCAATCTCGGGTCTTCGCCGGTAGAGCAGCACTCCCACACTGATAAAAGCAAAAATGGTGAAGAGGGTGACGGAGAAGGCCAAGGTGCCAGGGGAGACTTGGAAGGCTTGTCCGTGCGCTGCATGGTAAATGGCTGCGATGGACCAAGCTACCCCAATGCCCAGGAAAACATTCACAGCATTGCTCCCGGTGACATTCCCAATGGAAGCATCCGCATACTGGTCCTGTGTCGCTGCTACTTTGCTGGCAAATGTGTCTGCAAAGGGAAGGTGGAGAGAAACCCTTGAGAAATAGCCAGGTAAGGAGGGACAGCACAGGCAGCTTGGTGCCAAATGTCAGTGGCATCACTTGGGGAATGAAGATAGTGGGTAAGAGAGCAGGTAACAGACCTGACCCATGTATGGACACTGCTAGGCAAGGGCATATTTAGCCAGAGCACAAGTGACAGTCAGGACCCAGAAATGCCCACGAGGGAAATCTCAATGTCCAGAAATATTGGGCCTCCACCACCATGGTCCCAGATGCCCCATAGCCTGCTTCAAGCAAGATACGACACTTCCCAGTACTACACTGTGTTGGGTCCTCCACTAATTTGTTTACTTGCAAAAGAACTGAAGAAGTTGGAAAAGCTTTGTGGGAACCACAATGGTTTTTATCTACCTGAAGTTTTGTATTTGTGTTTCTGTCTTTGCTTTAATGAAGTCTCTCCAAAACCTTTTGCCTCACCTTTTTTTCAGTGTTTTGTGTCCCATCACCTCTAATACTGGTGGAAAAAGAGCTGTGATAAAACACATCTGTCTATGCAATGGCAGATCTTGTGTTGAGTACATAAGCACAATGCTGCTCTGCACCACAAGGGAAGTGCTGATTTTACATCCAAACCCACTCTGGATCAGCAGAGGAGGTGAGCAGGAGAGGGGATTAGCATCCAGATTTCATGCAGGTGAGCAGTCTCAGCTAATAATGAGAAGATGAATCCTTAACACATCTGCAGTCCCAGATCACCTTGGGTACAGGTGGCAGAGTGTGGCTCAGAAAAGGAAAACAGTAAGGTCAGATTTCAGATTTTTTTAAAATTCTATAGAATTTCCTTTATGCTCCTTCCTAGCAGTGCTCCAAGGTGAGACATGAAGCACAGCTTTGGCATGAAGACCTGGTTCCAGGTAGGGCTGGGCACCTATAGCCACAACAAGAAGGGCCATTTGCAGCAAAGAAATCAAAAGGCTGATTTATTTAAAAAAAAACCCAAACTCCCATAGAAACGTATCCAACTGCTGAGGGAAGAAAAAAAATGGGCATTTCCCATTGTTCCTAGCCTTGGTGATGAGGCAGTAGTGGGGTTGTGCTGTTGCCTCTGTGGCACTGCAGCTGCCACTGCAGGAGGAGGGATGGGCCACATCTGGGACACACTGCTAGTGCCAGAGTGTGAAAATAATTGTGTGCACTTCTGCAAACTTGAGAGGTGCTTTTAATGCAGGGGAGGTCCCTGTCAGTCTTCATATCACTGCATGTTTGTCTGATGCCTGTTCGCATCATGGAAAGCACCCTGCACCAGGACATGTCTGGGCAATACAGCTCATGGAAGAAAGTGAGTGAAAGGCATAAGCCCTCTCACACAAGCTGACCTCGGACTTTGAGCAACTGTGTCACTGGGATCATCCTCTCCAGCACACCGATTCATCTCTAAGAGAGGCCCTTAGCTGACTCAGCAGAAAAGGAGGCTGAGTTGCGGCAAGTCAATGTGTGTTGGGAAGATAAAGTGGCATGCAGGTATGGAAACTTGTGGGTTTTTTTCTCTTACTGGTCAGGCCTCAGTCTCTGCTGTCTTCTACGGCTGGGTGACACCTGATCAGAGGTACATCTCCAAACATTTGTTGGGCCAGAACCTACCAGGATCTTCACAAATTGCATTCTGAGCAGCTCCCCAAGCTCACCAACCTCACCTCGATCTGTCTGAACCAAAGCTGAACCTGGTTTCACATAAAAATGTCTCTGCTGGGCAGAGTGCCCTGAATACCTAACTCACCTGTGAGGCAAGATTAAAGGAGCACATGCTCACAAAGAAAATGCAGGACTGCCAACACAGGCAGCATTTCAATCAAAGACTAATTTCCTTCTGAAAGAGTGGATGCCATGGAGGCTGTCCACAGAAATAGATACTTCACAGTTTTTACAATGGGAAGGTCCTTGAAATGATTTCAAGGGACTGAATACACATCCTGGTTCGATCCTCTTGGCTCATCTGAGACTGAAAAGCAACTTCCACATACACTTCTAATCTGCCTTCAGCTGAGGAACTCGGTACGCTTATTTTTTTCAGCCCTAACTCAAACCCAGACTGGGCCTAGATGGACCTTTACAATAAAAAACTATTGTACTTACCTGGAACCGATGTCCCCAGTGCAACAAACACGACTGCAGTCACTGAGTCCTTCAAACCGATGGTGCAGCCGAAGTGGGATGCCAGATCACCGATGAAAGCTGTCAGGAGGCCAATCATAAGGATGGAGACAACAAAGCAAGCCCAGCCATTCCAGTAGTCTGTTGGTGGTACGAAGGCAAAAAGGACCTTCCAGAAGACGGTCAGAAAGTGCATCACATAGTCAAAGCAGGAGGGCAGCTTCTCCTCCCCACATTCATCGTCATCGTCATCTTCCCCTGAGGAAAATCACCAGTGTCCAATTAGACTTGTCCATCCTTGGGGAGGCTGGACAAAGCTCTTGTGCATACTGCCACCTCCCCCGCCAACTGCCCATGCTGCCTTTCATGATTTTGGTCCTAGAAGGTCTTGACTCCCAAATATCTTGTTTTTCTGAGCAACTATTAGAAGGGCTTAATGGTCTTTCCTGGCCCTTTCCAACAGCACAGAGAGATTCTCTAAAGACATTAAATATTGAAAATCAGCTTCCACTTCAGAAAACACAGAACCTCACACCAGCACCTCTGCCTGGGTTTAACTACCAGATGCTTTCTGGCACACATTCCCTGCTTAAAAGCACCTTCCCCACAAGGTGTGGGAAATGACTGGCCTCATACTGATTGGAGCTGATTGGTGTGGGCGAACCCACTAACAGCAACATGGGCCTCATGGAGACTCCCCTAAGTTAGATCTTTTTGAGATATTTTTCACAAGCACCTGTTACAGTTTCCAGTTCTCAGGAAAGACAGTTGGTTTAGGCATCTGCTGAGCTGCTGGCTCTGGTCTTCACCTTTTCTGCTGTCATCTGACCATGAAGAATACCTCAGGCCACAAGTTGGCTATGGGATGTGATTTGTCACAGCAAAAATGCACTCTCCTTCTCTCTGTTTTCTATCCCTGATCCAGGTCAGTGCTTCACTTCTCACCAATCCATGGTTAATGCCTTTCAGGGATCATTTTCCCAGGACGAGTCTGCCAGCAGTTCTGACCACTATCTCAGCTCACCAGGCACATTGTCTGGCTCATACACTGGCTCTGGTGATGTGCTGAGTATGTGGCCCTACACAGGACAACTCTGCTCATGGCTGTGGCTCCTGCGGCACTTGCAAGACCTGGGTCTCCAGCACAGGTGGGAGATTGGGGATGTGAGTCCTTGTGCCCAGCCTATCTGATCTCCCGGGAGGCTCTTTGACCCTAAATGCCAGCTGCTGCATGCCCCAAAGGCTCTTAAGGGAGTTGTGCATCCACAGCCATACCTCCTGGACATGCAGGCTGACTGCTGCCCATAAGCTCCCTGTGGGTCACATGGAAACAGCTCAGCAGATGCCCCCTCTCCTGGTTCCTCATCTGTTTCCCTCAGCACTGGCCCAACACATCTTCATTTTGTCAGTCCTGGAAAAGCCATAGGGGTCCAGGCAGGTGTCTCAGTTTCTCCTTTTCCTGCTCCAGGCACTGGTATCTTACCTGCCTCTCCAAACCCACTTGGCATCCAGCCTCCAGAGGGTCCCCACTGTGCAGGGCTGACCCCACCAGTGAGCCCCTTGGGGCTGGTGATCCCCTGCTTGACTACAGCAACTCTGAAGAGGTGTTCCACTAGCCTACTGGCCAGCCTTTCTGGGTGGGCTGCATGGTGAACATGGAGCTGCTCCAGCCTGGCAGTGCACAACACCAGAGGTGTGGCATAGGCAAAAGTTCCTCCTGCTAGTGCTTGAACCACCCTGGCCATAAATGGGAGGAGACTCTTTCCCAGTGAGACCAGTGGGAACCTTCCTGCTGCCCTCAGAGAACAAGAATGGGTTTCTAAGTCATGGGCATCAGGGATTCCAAGGCCATTGTGAGTTGTGTTAAATGGCTATTGGCAGAAGCTCTTTACCAAGGGAAGGATGCAATGTGCAATCCATCCCTGTCCAACAGGATCAATGAACCTGGCTCTCCTTCTCAGGTGGACACATTGGGATAATGGGGTAAAAGGGTCAAGTCCCAGAGCAGCCAAGAACACTGAGTGAAACTTGAGCTTCTGCTCTGCTCCACTTCAGTGAGTGAGGGGACAACGTTCCACCTCACTAGACACTACGTTTAAAGGGATGATGGCTCTGTGCCTGGGAAAGCTGCTTCTCCTGGCAGCCACAGTATTGATCAGGCTGGCGTAAGCTTTTGAATGAGATCTGCTGGTTTTATCTGCCCCCTGTGGGCCAGGGCGAGTATTCTTCCTTTTGCATCTTCCTTCTTAATGTGGATATTTGATTGAATAATGAAATGTAATAAAGCCTCCCACAGGGAGAATAAAATGGTCTTGCTGTATGCTATGTACCAAAACGTGGATATCAACTAACCTCACGTTCAAATGGTGGCTCTGTACTATGACAACAGAGTTACTGGAGGAAGCTGCTGGTGTGCTGCTTGCTCTGTTGCTGCTCACAACAACTGTTTTCTGCCTCATCACAAAGATGGTGATGAAAAGCCAATTGAGGAATCAAGTCATGGCATCCTTCCTGGGAACGTGCAGAACAAACCCTCTGCACTGAAATGTCACCTCTTGGCTGTACCTGTTTGCAGGGGTTACAGAAAGCAACACAGCACACAAAAGCAAGACAAGGAAAAGGCCTAAGGATCACTCAGACTGTGATGACCTTCAAGAATAACCTGTATGGGAGATCAACCTACTCTTTGTTTGACCCATCTGCAGTACATGAAGCATTTTGCTGGCATCTTTCGGGCTCTCAGCAGAGGCGCAGCTACAGGGGAGAAAGCATTGATGGAGCCAGTGAGAGCAAGGCAGGAGGGAACCTCTAATGCAGCCATCTGTCTGTATACATGGGATACAGCATCCCATGTCAGAGCTGGAGGGGATTCAGTGAGGCTAGCAAGGTGATTTGGCCTGAAGGATGTTGCCTATGGGAAGAGGTGGAAGGAGCTGGCTTGGTGAAACAGGAGGACAGGATGTTGGAGGGGACCAAGCAGCAGCCTGCAGTGATCTGGAGGGCAGGTACAGATGATGGAGTGAAACTCCTCTCTACACTAACAGGTGATACAACCAGGGGCAATGGCCACGAACTGCAATTTGGATGGCAACATCAGAAGAAACATCTTCTCCAGGAGGGTGGTCCAGCCCTGGGACACACCCTGGCTGAAAGTCATCATCTTTCGAGGTTTTCAATACCTGGCTGAATGAAGCCATGACCAATCAGGGAGAAGTCCTGTTCAGCATCCTGTGGAAGCCCAACTTTGCACACATTATTTGTCTTTAAAGCACTTTTGCAGATCAAGACCAACACATAAGATACAGGTAGTGGGAAACATGACATCTCTACAATAACTTGAAGGGAAATCATGTGTTGCTTGGCTTTAAAGTTTCAAACTCACTTTGGCAGAAACAGCAGCTAATCAGTGGCATGGTGTTACTATTTTGGCAGATATACCCTATCCCTGTGCACCATGGTGGAGCTAAGGGACAGTTTTTCAGTCTAGGAAGCCTATGCTGGCCTGTTTTTTTAGCTCATTGCACAAAGGCTGGTACTGGCAGGATACATTGTGGTGTGCTCTCACTGTAATTTTGCAGCAGATATTTTAATCCTCTCTCTAGCTGTATGGCACCAGGACTGTCATGGATCTAAATCTTTACAGAGATGATAAAACAGACTGAAAAATGAACATGAGTGCCACTGTCATAACACTCAGCCAGATCTGTCTATCATGTTGCTAAGCAGCAATAATGTCTCTTTTTCGAAATGCTGGCCAGATCCTGTAAAGGTGTCTTGAAATGCAAAGCAAAGTTGGATGATGACCTAGCGATGCATATATAGGAACAGGCTTACAAACCCTGGGATGTTTGCTGTGGGAGAAACATTCCAGATGTTGGGTAGACACTGAACGCGGCTATGGGCAAGAGGCTCCAGTTCAGCCCTGCTTGGGATGGCACGGCATGGCACAGCCTTGCTTGCACCTGCACTGCCCTTTTGCAGACCTGTTCTTCCCTTGCTTCATCACTCAGCCTCCCTGCCAGCATTGTCACCAGTTGCTCAGTGAATGAAAAATGGGGTTTTAATGTTTTTTGTTTTGTTGGGTCTTTTTTTCTCTCAGTGCGGATGCTATGTTTTGAAGGGCGAATGTATGACTTTCTCTTGCTTCCCATGGTGGGCTGCAGCGAAAAACTCAAACCTCAATTCCAGTGTTTAAGGCATTTAAACTTGTGTGTCATAAAACTTGAGGAGCTAAATCATGGCAAAAAAAAAAGTAGTTTGAGAGCTCAAAGGCGAACCACTGATCCCCAGGTGCAAGGGACAGTTCACATTCACTGAAATATGTCACTTCTGTTAAATGTTTTGTAATCATCCTTTCTACACTGATGCTGGCTGTATATTCAAGAAACAGTGGCAACAGGGCCTGCACATAACTGCAGTCTCTATGTGTGTCACAGAGATGGGATCCAAGTACCAGTGAATACCTTTTCTTTAATGTGGAATGCAATTAAATAGTCGATTTTGGCATAGATTAGTTTAGCCATATTAGTTATAAAATCTGCAGCAAAGATTGCCATGCATGATGTGTTCATGCCATATTCAAAATAATAGGAGGCTCCTGGCAGCAGACTCTAAGAATAACTGTGCTACAAGAGGAGGGAACACAATCTGAGGAGATAGCTGCTGCACGATATCCTGTCCTCATTTGCAGAGGTAAATGGTAGAGCCATCACTTTTAATTACTTTGCACTGGACAGAGGTTACCCTTATAGCAGAGCTTGAGGCAGGAATTTTTATTGTTCCCCCATGCGTTTCAATGCACAATTAGCCAGATGAGCTCAAATTGCCTTTCCCAGTGATTTAATCTAAGGTGCTTGATTTTGCCCTAATGTGCGCACACATGCAAGACAAGACGGGTTGTGAGGCCGTTACAGCCAGAAAGTGAACTGCAGTGTCTCCAACCGTTAAAACCACATCTGGAGGAGACCTTTCTTTCATCTTTCACAGATATGGGAATGCTAACGTATCTTATACTGGGCATACTGGTAAACATGGCACTGGCAGCTGCAAGAAGAATACAACAGGGCATTGTGAGGTAAAGGCAGTTTTCCAAGAGAGGGGTGATATTATCAGATACGATCTGACATGACCACAGATACAACCGTGCTGCTGCTGCTATTGGACTGCTAAGCCATAACCTCCAGCCAGAGCTGCCTGGAGCAGTATAGTTCCTGAAAGTGGGAAGTCAAGGGCAAATTTTGACCTGCGCAGAAGGGAACTCAGTGGCTGACGTCAGGGCTTGCCACCCTCAGTCCTGCATTGTCCTCACCACAGCAGTATGGAGTGTGCGAAGGGTGTGGAGCACTGCTGTTTCACACCAACGTGGTTTGTGCCACTGACTTCAAACACTGCGTTCGCCTCCCAGATCTCTCTCACCGAAATGACTTTTCTTCTCTGCTGTCTAGTAACAGTCAGTGTGTTTCTCTGCTGGGTGCTACAGACACTCTTAATGCAGGAGGTTTCCTACACATCAGAGAAGGTGATCTCAAGAAAGGGGTTTAATCAGTTGTCTATTCATGCAGATCCTGTAAATAACTCGGCCACCTGTTTTGCCTCCTGCTGCTCCATATTACCCATAGAGCCAAGCTGGGACATGAAGTTGATGGTAATTTGCCTGGAGCTGTGGTTCAAACTCACCTGCGCTGACAGTAATAGCCTCTATGAACTGCTCCCTCCAGCTGTTTGTGCCAACCACCAGGGCCAGGTTTGTCTTCTTAATGAGCTTGTCCACTGTGTTCTGTGGATGGAGATGCAGAGGAGAGAATTAGGGGATATCAGGCTGGAGATGCTGGGCTAAAACCTGCTGGCACTAATACTTACTAAGACATAAACTTATAGAGAAAGCTTAGCAGATTTTAAGCTCAGGTCAAGAGCCCCAGCAATGAAAGTAAATGTAAGAACTTGAAGTTATTCTCACTGCTGTTCAAAAAGAACTTTTGAACCTTCTCATAACGGGATTTTGAACCATCTCAGGGGAGGTTGAACAGGAAATAGTGTTGAGGTGCCACAGCTACTATTGTTCCCAACACCTTGGGAAGAATTTTTACTAGGCTGCTTCAAAGCGCTAACTGGATTTGACCAAGGGTCATTTGTAGCTAGTCTCTGCCTCTCTGTGCTGTTCAGGATCAGGAGCTCAGCACTGGCAGGTAAAGTGCTACGGCAGCAGCAGCTAGGAGATGCTCCTGGGTAGGCAACCTAAGGGTTGCATGCTGTGATGCCTCAGATGCACACTGACGGTGGATAACAAAACCATGGGAAGGAGACAGCCACAGCCATAACACAGTAAGGCTAGTCTGTTGTTTTTAATGCTACAGAAAAATTGAAAAGATAATGAGATGGCCAGTTTTCAGCTCTTGGTCTGGCACACTCACTCACAGCCACTTAGCTTCACAGCCATTACTTGTATTTAAGTTATTGGTCCTTTGCACTGGCGATCCCAGGCTTAGGGCTCACTCAAGACCACCTGTAAGCAGTAGCTGAGTGTAGCACATCATTGTGAGAACGAGGTTATATTTTAAAGCAAACTGGAGCATTTTGGAGCCCAGTCAGCTCTTAGGCTCACCAGATTGATGTGCTTATTCAACAATAACCACCAACAGTCTGTGAGTGGGACAGAAAGTCTGGGAACATCTCTGAAGCACCATGTCTGTGGGCTAATGGACACAGTGAGGATGCAGAGTTATTTTAACCCACTGCCATTGCACTGGGGTGGTCCTCACCCTTTCATCATGCCTTGGCTCAGCCACTTTTCAGAGTCTCCTGGTCCTACCCTGAGATTTTGTGATGCCAGGAACTGCCTTATTCTGCTATGATGCCATTAACATGTACTGCTCAATGCTGTGCAAACCCAAAAAGAAAGTCCTCAGCTGGAGTGGAAGTAAAACAGGGAGAGGGATGTGGACAGTACCTTGAACTCGTAGGATTCCTCAATGATGACTTCAAGCTTGGTGTGCTCCCCCAGTACTGGGCGCCCCAACTCAGCGATTCGACGCTCTTCCTCCTCCTTGCTGGTCAGTGGCTGCTTTTCTTCATTCTCCTCTGCAAAGCAAAGAGCCCATTGGTGAGCCAGGCCTGGCTGGTCACTCTCTTGAGCTGGCTTCCCATCAGAGGGGAAGATTAGAAGGTCTTTGAGTGGGCACGTGAGCAAGAGAGCAGCTGAGAAGGAGGAGGTCATGGAGTAATAGACATGGTAGTTTTGCTGGGAAATGCTAGCAAGAGGTCTGCAACTTGTCCATCCTCAGAAGTCCAGTTCACCCTCAGGGCTTGGGAACAGATTATCACCTGATACCTGCTGCCTCTCCCACAGGGATGTTGGGAGAGGACAGATCATTACTATGGCTGCTCAATTTCCCAGCTCTCCAGATCTGCACTGGGGCACAGCTGGGCGATACAGGTGCGAGAAGCCATCCATAAGGTATGGCCTGGCCCCAAGCCCTGCAAGAGGAGGTGACAGGGAGACCACAAGGGCACTGGAGCAGGTCCGAACCTTGACTGGCATCTGTGCAATGTTCAGGGCACGTGGACACCAGGCAGCATGGCTTTTATCACTGTTTCTGTGCACACCCCACTGAACTTGTTTTCAGGCCACACCAGGGAGGAACAGAAGGACATTAGAGCTAAAAAGGGCTGGATTCACTGGAGACAGGAATTAAACTGTCAGTAGGCAAACATCCCAGTCTGTTCATGTTAGACCAACATGGCCCTCAGGTGTCATGCTGCAAGTACCTTGAATGGTGACCACGGTGCAAGGAAGAGGATGATCTCTAGCCTGGACCTTCCTGAAGACAGGTTTGCCTATCAAAGCGATCAGCACAAGATCAGCAGGATGGACCATTTGCCCCATGAAAACCACTGCTGTGAGGTTAGCAAACTCTACTCTTCACACAGGGTTAGTGTCACTCCCTTGATGGCTACGCCCCCATCAACACAGACAACACCACACTGAGAGGAAGCCCTTCTCCTTTTGCTGGTCACAGGGATCAGTGCTACAGCCAGATCCTCATTAGTCTGAATTACTGTTTCCAGGACTGCTGAGGGGTTGCTCTGCAATGTGTGAGACCTGGGACCTTCTCCTTCTGCACTGCTCCGCCTAATGATGGATACTCATCTGGCTAATGATGGATAAGCAAACCCTGCTGCTGGGTCTTGCTGGTGGGAAGGGAAGGGGCTGCGTGCCTGAAGCAGCCACAGGGTCCTGCACCTCCCACACTGCTCAGGCACCCTGGCTGCCGCCTGGGGAGCTAGGATAGGCTCTCTGCACCATGCAGAGCCCTGTACACTCCTCCTGTGCAGGTAGCAGAGAGGGGAAGGCTAGGCCAAGTGGAGAAGCAGTCCCTGCTCCAAGAGATGGATGAGGGCTGACTGCCACTTCAGAGGTGACAGTTGACCCTCACTGAGGTGCAGGTTAGGTGTGTGCAGCAGACAGAGCACTCTGTGAGAAGACACAGTGTTAGCGTGACCAGCTGGGGCAATGAGGCCGCAGCACATTGCCTTCTTACCCTTCCAGAGTTTCCCTCCAGGACAGAACAAAAGTGAGGAGGAAATGAAAAGGAAAGAGTGGGGTAAGCATATGGCCATTAGGAGAAGGGAAGTAGGGGGGAGGGAAAGAGCAGAAATCCATACCTGTGATGGTGAAGCCACCTAGATGAAACCAAAAATGAGAGAGAGAGAAAGAGAGAGAGGGAGGATTAGCATTGGTACAGCAACAGGGATACCCTGCAGCCCACGAAGACCTGATGCTCCTTCCCTGCCCCACATCTGGGTCCTTCAGTCATGGGGAGCTGCTCCCAACATGCACCCCAGGGATAGTGCAAGGAGACCCGAACACAGGCTTTTCAACCCATATCTGCAAACTACCATCCCCATTATCTAATACATGCTGTGGCGAGGGGCAAAATCAGTGTGAGCCTGCCCTGGGGTTGTGGGTGCTTTGGGGAATGAGATTGGTTTTGCGTCCCTCTCTGCCCCACCCTGTCGTGGAGAAGGCCAGCAAGGAAATTCAGAGACTGGGTGAGCTCTAAATATGCCCAAGACTGGAGGAATAGTTTGCATTATCTTTTCAAAAAAGGATTGACCAACTTTCCTGTCCAGCCACAAGCATCCCTAAGTCACCAGGCAATCCTTTTTCTCCCATGTCACTGTCAGAGGCAATGAGTTAATTTGCACAGTGCAGGTTTGCAACTCAGTGTGTCAGCGGTTTTGCTACAGCTGAAACAACACCAGTCCCCAAAAATGTTCCTTGCCACAGTGAATTACCATGTGTTAACATTAGTGAATTTGGGGTTCTACTCCAGGGAAAGGTGACATTAGATACCTGAGCTTACTTAAATAGTGCTGACCACCCTAAAAGAGAATGTTGTGAGCAAAGAAGAATGTCGAACAAAATCAATTGCCTTTTGAAAACAGGCAGACAAACGGGAAAAACGGAAAAGAAAAACGAATACGCGCTTACCAAGCTCATTCAACAACAGGGCTGTGAAGGAGACAGACAGAGACAAACACAGAAGAAGAAAAGTAAATGAATAATGAAATCAAAAGGGATATCCACAGAAAGACTCCAGATCCCAAGGCAGATATTTCACATCTGTAAAGCTGCAAAATACCATTAGTGTTGAGAGAAAGGCACTAAAAATAAAGGAACAGAAACATTTCATGGGACTGTGGTTTTAAAATAAAAACAATTGCAAATATGGGGTGGATATGGAACTAAAAAGCACACTCCAAAAATTCATTTTTCCCCTTTGAATTGCATGTGCAAGATCTTCCATTGGTCTCAGAGGTAATTCTGCCATGGGAGAGGAAACAAGTTGTCCCATGTGCAGCTGCTACGGCCTTTGACTTCCTCCAGCTGCCTAATGAGGAGCAACAGCTCCAGCAGGCAGCTGCACTTCTGATGCATACGAGAGACGACAAATCTGTCGTAAGGCTTGGCTCAAGGATCTTGTTGCTCAGCATTTTAGGTCTCCCC
>WAAB01009381.1:187926-214509 GCA_013389865.1 Piaya cayana
GGCACAACATCAGCCAGCCTCCAGTCCAGTGGAACTTCCCCAGTCTTCCAGGACAGTTGGAAGATGATGGAGAGGGGTTTGGCCAGCACATCCACCAGCTCATTCAATATCCATCCTATCCCAGAGACTTGTGGGTGTCTAGTTGGGCTAGCAAGGCTCTGACCACCTCCTCTTGGATCATGGAAGCCTCATTTTGCTCCTCTAACTCCTGGGTTTTTACACAGAGGGAACATCTTTCTTTACAATTAAAGACTGAGGCGAAGAAGGCATTAAGTACCTCAGCCTTTTTCTCATCCCGTCACTGTTGTTCCTTCTGCATCCAATAGGGACTGTATGGTCTCCTTAGTCCTCCTTTTATTGTTAATCCATTTATAGAAAGATTTTTTGCTATCTTTCACAGACTCTGTCAATCAACACGAGAAAATGGACGCAGTACTGGGCAGAGGTGTAAGGAGCTGGGACTCCCAGCCCTCCATTCTCCACTAGACTCTTCTCTTTTGTTTGATCAGACAGCACCAGGAACGACTAGTGACAACTTACAAGGACCTCTGCATTCATTTCAAACCTGAATATCTGCACAGTCACAGCACACCAGTGGAAATCCTCAATATACTTGCCAAAATGCTGCTGTTCCCAATCTACGCTGTACTGCTTAGTTACACGAAATGGCACAAACCCCTCTCAGGACCTGGACAAGCAACCAGCACTGCAAAGATGAAGGGAACTTGCTTTTTCTTGAGCACAGAATCATAGAATGGGTTGGGTTGAAAGGGACCATAAAAATCATGTAGTTCCAATCCTGCTTCCATGAACGGGAACACTTTGCACTGGATTGGGTTGCTTAATTCTCATCCAATCTGGCCTTGAACATCCGCAGGGTTGAGGCTTCCATGACTTCTCTAGGCAATCCATTCCAATGCCTCATCATCCTCACAGTAAAAATGTTCGTCCCTATATCTAATCTCAATCTCCTCTCTTTCAGCTTAAAACTGTTACCCCTTGTCCTATCCCTGTACTACCTGATAAAGAGCCCCTCCCCACATTTCCTGTATTCCCCATTTAAGTACTGGAGGGCTGCCCGAAGATCTTCCCAGCATCTTCTCTTCTCTAGGCTAATCAACCCCAACTCTCTCAGTCTGTCCTTGTATGGGAGGCGCTTCAGCTCTAAGATTATCTTCATGGTCCTCCTCTGGACTCATTCTAACAGATACATGTCCTTCCTGTGCTGAGGACTCCAGAACTGCACACAGTCCTCCAGGAGACATCTCACAAGAGCAGAGTAGAGGGGAAGAATCCCCTCTCTAGCCCTGATGTCCACACTTCTTTTCATGCAGCCTAGGATACCGTTGGCTTTCTGGGCTACAAATGCACACCGCTGGCTCATGCTGGCCTAGCTGTTACCTTGTTTGCCTCTGCAGCACACAGCTCTTCCAGCTGGGGCAGCAGGGAGTGCTTTTATGCACTTAAGCAGCCTCATTGCTCAAATTTCTAACGGCTACCAGAGGAAAGTTGTTTTGCTGCTGGGAAGCAAAAGGAGAGGATCAGGCTTTTCTACCACCAGCTAACAACAAAACTGCACCTGATGGTGAGGAGGCGACAGCCTTGCATGCAGAGAGACATCCCAGTGTGTGGTGGAAGTGCTTCTCCCAGCTGCAGAGCATGTGTGCCTGGCAGAGGACATTTGAGAGGGCAACATGACACCTGCTCAGTCAGTGCAGAGATGCAACTTCCGGAGGGACAGAAGATGTACAGAAATGGATCCGATTACATGAATGACCTTGTGTCATTTTCACTGTTACTCAGTGGTCTCTGACAGATGAGAGGGTTCATTAGGGCTTCTGTCCCTGCTGAGGGGATCCATCTTTGTGAGATGTCCCATGAGTCATCCATGTTTGGTCTTTTGCAGAACCAAGCTTTGCTGACATGAAATGTCTGTACTTGATGAAAATTTTGCCTGAAACATGCTGCTAACATGACATGGAGGGCATAGGAAAATCTGCCTGAAGCCAAGCTTGATGCATGCTTTGGCATGTATGTATGGATGTGAGCTGATTTTATGTGGCAGCCTGGTTCACTGGCCCAGGAGCCATATCTGCATGGGGCTGCACAGTCCAAATGCCTACCAAAATCAGAATCAAGCACACTAGCCTGGACACTGCAAACCAAGGGAGGCGGAACCCTATCATGCTCTCTCCTCTGGTGCCAAAATTCACCTGGTAATTCTTATTTTCTTGGTTGCCTTCCACGTTGTCCTTCAAGGCTTGCTGAATTAATCTTTGTAAGACCACAGGGCTGTCATTATCATGACTGCCTAAACCCTGGCCTCAGGATGCACTGAGTTTAAATGATGTCACATAGCTTAAATATATAACGCTGGCCTGGGTCAAAGCATCACTACCAGGAAAATCCTGAAGAATGATCCAACCTGCTCTCCTTGGCCTTGTGGAGATACAAGACATGGGAAGTGGTTTGCAGAGACAAAAGGCCTGAAAGCTGTTGCTGTGCAACAGCTGAGTGATGATAGGCACAGCTGATGCTCAGTGCCTCAGAAAAACACCTTTCAGGAGTGACAACTGCCAGGTAAGCTGATTTCACATGCTACACCAAATGCTGCTTGACTCTTTTCTTAAGAAGACCATATTGGACAGCATTTGTCAGACCAGAAATGCTTTTCTGGGGAATCCTCAATGTTTGCTTTGTTGCAGCCTGGTGAACACACTTTTTCATTTCTCTGCCAATGTCACGTTTTGCAAGGGGCCAGCTAGACAAAGATGCATAACACTCTCTTGATCTGCTCCAAAACAAGACCTGAGTCCTTGGTCATGCCTAAATGATTTATTGCCCCAGGACAGCTGATGGCATGGTCTCTCCTCTTCCAGTGGCTCTTCATATGGTAACACCAGGGCAAACCAGTTCTTTGCTGTTCTTTCCCAATCCCATTGCAATCTGTGTCTAGTGATGGTGAGCCACAGTCCCAAAAGTGCCCTGAGTGCTTGTTGGAGGCAAGATCGTTGGGGATGAAACAGGGGAGATGCCGTCTAGATCACTACCTGGATCTCCAAGGACAGCATGCACAAACAGAGCAATACAAGTGACAACCACTGGGAGGGAAAACATATTTGATGTGAATTTGATTAAAACCACTCCAAGTAGCAATTGCTTAAGGCATCTGGGAAAGCTGACAGAGCAGAAATAACTTCTCCCCTGTCTTCGTACAACCCTGCCCATTTCAACTGAAAACTGCCATTAGTCCCTAAAAATTATGTAAGCAAAGGATATACTGCCCAGGGCTCAGCTCAGCCCAACATCATTGCTCAGTGCAAAACCCCTGCAAATTCTATTTCTAAGTCTGCCAAGTTCAGAACCAAAATCTGGCATTTGCCCCCATTGTGCCTTTCTGGGATTTTCTCCTCCTGACTGGCAGGTCAGTTTGGTCTGTGGGTAATGCTGGCAGGAAGCAAAGGGGACAGAAACTTGGCTTCAATGTTTCATCATGCTCCATTGGCAAGATTTGCCCTAGTTCACAAGGAGCTGGGTGATGAGAGTGGCATGTTGCAGGGAAGAGATGTGTGCTGAGTTGAGAAGGGGTCAAGGCTGAATTTGAAATTCCTGCTGGAAAACTTGAAGTAGAAAACAAGCATGGTGAGGAATAAAATGATGAAGGGATTTAGGTGGGACAGGACCTCTGGGTCAAAGCCCCCTTCCTCTCCCTGATTGTCCTCAACACGTTTTCCCTAAGAAAAGCAACTGGAAAGTCATACAAGTGCTTCTTGCTTCTCTGCACACCTAAATACGTATGTGGATTTTCTTTACAGTCAGGTGCCCCTTACAGCAATAATTGCTCTAAATTTTCAAATAGATATTAGTTGCTTTTTCCTGTGTGCACCTGGCATAGTTGCTATGACAATGCTCTTCAAACAGGAGACATCACTCTTATTAAAATGGCTTTGGCACTCCCTAAAATGAATTTCAACAAGCAACTGCCAACAGTAAGGACAATTCCTCAGCCTTGTAAATCATTTAGCAAACTTTGCTGAGTTAAAGTCGACCAAACAAAACAGTGGGGACCATGCAAAATAACAGGTCAATAGCTCCATGTCTAACAGTATGGTTTCAGCATCAGGAATCAAGATTCAAGGAAGCCCAAAATATGTCTGCTCTACATCAGTTGCTCCAGTGCTGCCACTGCAGCAAGATTTTGTATCAGTCATAGCTGTGCCTCCCTCCCAGGGAAGGCACATGGCAAATCCTGCTTGCCTGGGTTTCAGGGCAAGGGGGAATTCCCTTTGTTTGGGAAGACTGGACAAGGAGTCTCAATGTCCTCTGCCAGGGCTGCTGACAGGCAGCTCTGCTGCTGGAAAAGCAGCTGTACATAGGAAAAGGAGAGGCTGATGGGATGCTCTGTGACAGCAAGGGCCGTGCCACAGAAATTCAAAGCATAAACTTCAATGTTGAACGTGCAGGCTCCCTTTCAGGAGCAGTATCCAGCCTCCTTTTAACTCCATGCTCAGTCAGGGATGCATCTAAGACCTGTTAATTTAGGGCCAGACAACAACTTTTTAAGACACTCCACTCTTGGAGTGGTGACCTAAATGCAGGATCAGGGCTTCCTGATAGCATTGCAGGAATAAGCACTTCATCATGACTACGTTTACCATCCTTTGCCTAGCAATGCAAGTGACTGACTTCAAGACTCAGAATGTACCTGTGATTGAACCATTTTGTGCTGTGCTGCTCATTCCAGTATGCCCTGCTGCTCTCCACAGCTTCTATGCCACCTTAGCAAAACACATGTGTGCACACACATGCACACAAATTGCAGTCAAACTGCTGAACAAAAGGAAATCTCCCTCAACACAAGGTGTGTGCATGCATGCAGATGTGATGTGTATTTCCAAGTGCAGCACACATCTGCAAACATCCCGCTTGCTCTCCCTGCTGGGGCTATGCTGATGCTAATGGACTCCTAAGCTATGAAAAAGCCTTTTGATGTTTTATGAACTTGTCACTAAGTGTCACACTGAACTTTTATTAGAAGAAGTTGTAAGTAATCCCCTGTCAAGGGAGGTTCAAGTGCAATGCTTACATTTTAGCAGTTTAAATGACTGGCTGCACAATTCACACCTGGTCCAGACCCCATTTGGCAAGTCATTGTGCTGGTTGGGGGTTACATGACCATATAAAATACAGGGAGCCTCTGTACCAGCATATCAAATACTGTCATTATATAGGCTTGAAGCATCAGGGATACTCATTTCTGAAGACCATAACCCAAACCAGGAGCTACACCCTAATGCCACTGCCATGCCACAAGGCAAGCCTTGTAAGGGAGGCGATACAGAGCTACTCAGAGATAAGGCCAGCATAGTCCAAAGAGGCTCTGCACTCTCCAGCTACCCTCAGGAAAGAGACTGCTGCTACAGCAACAGTTGCCTTAAACAGTGAAAATGTTTGCAACATTAAGCCAACAGATCAAACCAAAAATCTCAGCTCTACTTCTAAACTGAAGGTGTTGCTTGGTGTTTCCCCACTGTCATTTCCATCCTTTAGGAAAAGCTCTGATTAAGAAAGAGCATGTGCTGGTGTTGAGAACTAACAGTTGGGTTTCTCTTCCCAGAGCCCAGCAAGACACTACAAGGAGGGGACAAATTTGGCCCCACGGCTGGGTTCTGAACATGGCAGAGCAATGGGGAAAGCTGGTCTGCCTCTGAAATTTGTGTCTCTGGACATCATTTATTTTCAGAAAAAGTGAGTGAGCTGATTTTACTTCCCCTCCCTGGAAACACAATCAAGCCTTCAAACAGTTTGGGAGCTGTTTTCATGTTATTTTTCAGTTCCCCCCCTTTCTTTTCAACGAGTTGCCTTCCCAGAGGGCAGAGTTAAAAAGCATGCTGGCTGAGATGGGATTTTTTTCCCTGGCCTTTCAAACATCTCCAGTTCTCCAGGAGCTGTCAGTGATTAACATCCATCCCCTCCCAGAGACCCTCCTGAATATTGCCCCTAGAAGACCAGAGGACCCTAATCTCCTCAGGCTGCTGTGTCTTGGAAAAGGAGCGTGCTAGAAGATGTGTAAGGTTGTGGTGCTCAGGTGGAGGGTGCTGCTGCAGCAGGGAGCCATTTCCCATCCCTTCCAAAATATTCTACCAGTCCAGTGACTGCGGTATTTTGACATGGGCCACTCCACTGGGGTTTCCCTGCTGCTGGACACACTTGAGGTCACAAGCATGCAGGCAATTTCAAGAGCCACAGTTCACAGTGTGACTGACATGCCATCTGTTTACTGCCAAATAAATCTGACTATGAAATACAGCCCTCTCAACTGCAACTCCGTGTATAAAACCACTTTGAACAATACATCAGGTCTTCTAAAATCCCCAGTGGTACATGGGGTTAAACCTGCGTTGGGAGCATAAAAGCAAATGTGTATTTGTTCTGGATCCCTCACAGTGGTGCGATAGGCAGGAAACCAAAACTAAGAGGAGGATGAAAAAATTCTGCTTCTGTCTCCAGTTACCAAGGAGATTGTTTAAACAAAGAAGAACTGAGTGACCGGGAGAAACATGAGCATGGAAGAGCACTTGGGTGCTTTGTGACAGCTTGCTGCTGTACAAGCTGGGCAGGGCCCCTGTGATGGGCTCCACGTCTGCCAGCAGCTCTTCTCCTATTCCTGGGGGAAAAAGTCCATGTTTCAGTTTATGTGCACCTGGATGAAAATAGCAAGGAGCACTTAAAAATGGCAGTACAGGAAAGTTCTTGCCCACAGTCCTTGCTGTGTGTAAGCCACATTCATAGCAATTGTGGCAACAGGATGCAGCATTTGGTACCTTCAGCCTAGAACTGCCTTTATGTGTTCAGGCCATCAGAGGTAGCCTTCCTGTGAGATCAAACTAAATCCAGCTAAACGTGGGGCTAAAAATTACTCCACTTTGTATCCAGCTCAGCAGCTCCAGTGCCTGTCTGTAAGCATGGAGGATATATACAACACTGGAAAAAAAAAATCCTGCTGCAGGGCCCTGTGCAAACACACATGCTAGATTTGCTCCTGTGACAATCAAAGGCCAGAAATCAAAGCCTACTAGATTGTTCACAAAGATAGGGCTCTTTAAGCCCCACAGACTGTACACTCCATGTCAGGGGCTGCACAGGGACTGCAGTTCCATGTCTAGCTGCCATTGCTGTCATGGTGCAAACTGCTAATATTATGTGGAAACAGTGATTCCCACACAAACCCCAAAGCCCAGGAGCTGGTTTCCATCCCTCTGCAATCCCTAGTTAAGAAACAAGAGGAGACACCATTTCTCCAGCTGATCCTCATACCTTACATATGCTCATCTGGATGCCTAATGCCCTCAAGGCTTGAGTTAAAGGCAGAGTATGTCAAAGCACTTGTCCTTAAAATTGCCCATGACTTTCAACTGTTCTAGTGGGATGTCTGTTTCACCAGACTTTAGCCATTCTAACTGAAACTTTCCATGTGGAGTAGCCACTGCTGAGAGTTATGAAAAGCCCCACCATGTTCACCATAGAAGGCTCAGCTTCAGGAAAATACATATGCTGCATTACCCATGCAAACACTTTCCCCCCAAACACTGCAATGTGCAATTCTCTACTGCTTATGCTTTGCTGCAGAGGATAAAACTTAGCAGAAGTATCTCTCCAGTGCTTACTGCCAATCCCATAAAAAGTTGCCTAAATTAGACCAATTTCTAAGACTCTAAAAACTTGCAAAATGTGTAGGCTTCTTTGAACTGATAATTCAAGGTCTTGGAAGATTTTATCTGCTCTGGAAATGCTCCATCCTCTCCCACTGCCAAACCTTCCTTTGTACAGGCTGCAGCCATCAGCAGGGCTTTGGCTGGTGCCTGGGAGCTGCTGGGAGCTGGGAACTCTGAGCTGGGCAGCTGCAGGGCCTGGGGAAATCCCACGTCCATGTCTTTCCTCTTCCTCCCTACTGTTGGCCTCTGAGCACATGGCCTCCTGCTTGTTATGAGGATGACAAGTGCTCCATAGCAATTTCGGTAGACCTCATCATCAACTTGTGCTAGTAAACATGGAGGCTTGCTGAGGCACGTATACCTGCCTCCTTGTACTCAACTTTGAATCTGCAGGGGATAATTATCCTTCTTAGGCTCTTCTGATCAACTTAGTAAGCCAAGGCTGCTGGGAAAAGCCAGAGGTCTGTGGCTGGAGTCTAATTCTTGGACCATGCTCCAGTCTGCTCATTGTGCTGGCTGGCTGCAGACAGAGTGATGCTACAGAAAAAAACTTGCTGCCCCTGGAAAGACCAATTTAAACCCCAAGGACTTAGAAGCATTTAAAGCACAATGAGGAAGAAAGACACCTCAGTATCATACTTGGCAGTTTCTCTCTAGCCTGGACCTGGTGGGAATCACAGGGATGGTTTAGGAGCTGTTGGGTGGAAGGAGGGCAGGAAGGAGGCCAAGGGAATAAAGCTGCCCAGACAGGCTTCCCAGTGCAAATCCTGGGAGGGGAAGAAAACGAGTGAGAGAAACAAAGACAGAATTAATTGCCTTTTGCTCCAGAAAGCCATGCTGGTCATGGCAATTACTGTGTTAAGAAAGCAAGCTGCTTTTAAGAAGAGTTCCAAAGATACTCTCTGTTATGATTCAAGGAAACTGTAGGAAAGCATGGTAAGAAGAAAACAAATTATTCAAAACAACCAGCCAGAAAATAGAGTCTCTTACTCCCTGGAACTCATTAGCTTTTCATTCAAGCCTGGATAGGTGCTCTTCTGGGGATATTAGTGCTTTTGAAGAAGAGAATGAAGTCTCAACAGGAGACTCCAGTCAAAGAGTGAGTCAAACAGGCTGAGGTGCCCTTCCGAATGCTCCCTGATGAAGCAGAAATCACTCCAACTCCTGTTTATCATAATATCTATTTTTTGACTGAATATAAGGATGCCAAATTGACCATATTTATTTATTACAGACAGGTAGGGATGCTCTAGTAGCCACAGACAGTTGCAGTTCTATGTTTTCACCAGACCTCACACTTTTAAAGCTACTTCGCTTTTTAACGTTAACCCCAATAGATGTAGCAGTACTCAAGCATGGTCAGGTTTTCTAGCCATGTACCTGCAGCCTCTAGCCTGAGCCTGACCAGCCTGGAGCTGCAAGAAGAACACCTGTGTCAGCACAGTCCCAAAGACGTGGCTTATGGTACCATCACAAGCAGCAAAATGCATGGGATTCAGCACTAAATCTGGAGAGAAGGGTTGTGAGGCCATACAACAAAGCCAGATTTGCTCTGCTGCAATTTTCAGCACGTTTTGACTGCATTTCAAAACGAATCAGGAAAACCTAAGCAGCAGGAAGCAAATGAGCCTCCTGAAGTTGACAGAGAATGGCAGCACCAGGAGGGACAGGATGAATCCTATTTCGATGGCTACAGGGCTCATATGTTTGGCCGAGCCAAGGCCCCTGGTAACAGATGCTGGAGGTGAACATTTTTTTACAGTTGCTGTTTCCCCAGAGACACCTCTGCAGAGCACACTAGCAAAGGTCTCTAACCTTATTGCCACTACTGACGGAAGATGTCAGTGCATGGAAAAAAAGGAAAAAATAAAATGCTTAGGAATTTGGAATAGTGCTGCATGCATTTGCTGAGAGACATTTTTAATCTGCTGCCTCCTTTTCTGAGCGCTACACAATGTATTGAAGAACATGCTTTTTCTTCTTCTTCTTCTTTTTTTTTTTTTAAAAAAAAGAACCCTCTAGTAATGGTCCTTATTGTTTTCCATTTCATAGCTGCCAGAGAGCCTGGAGGATTATTGTGCACAGAGTTATAGATGATGCCCCATATTAATGATTGCTTTCACTGATCTTTGGAAGAATATTCCAGGGTAACTTGTGAAGATGAGATTTCCATTTCTACACCTCAAATAAACAGCATAATGTCAAAATCCTAGCAGACAGGCAGAAAAGCATGCTTCCAAGCATCTAGAAACCCAGATAAAAATGCACAAGTTGGACTCCAAGTAGATGACAATTTATGTGCAGTGGGCCCTGCCAGAAAAGCAGTGACCAAAACCAATCTCCAGCTGAAAAGCAGAGGACTTTGCACCACCTCCTTGGGCTAGGCAGCATGCTCTGGCCTGAGGGAAGACCACAGCTTTTCCAGGTGCCAGAAAATACTTTTGTTTCTCAACTGAAAGAGCTGTGTCATAAAAAAAAATCAGAGGGAGGCTGATTTGAAAACTGAAGATAATACAGATTTATGTCCAATTCACACAAGTTCTATGTATAGGTATAGGCACCAATTCCTCTGGGTTTCCTAAACACAACGCTCCCACAAATTGCCATGTATATTTAGTAGGCACTGGCAGCATAGCCAGAGGCATGTGAAGAAAACTGCAGCAGCCTCAGGCACTTGCAGCCCCAATGATGGCTTGTGTTGTTAGTGCCATTTTAAGTCCAAAGTAGCCCTGTTTCCCATCTGCTGGGATCATCAGCCAGCTGCAGGTAAGGGTTTGTTTTCCAGCCGATGGGCACACACAAACCTTCTAAACACAGTGTGTCAAGAAAGGAGGGTAATGACACAAACAGCACAAATCTTTGTTGACATGATGGGAGGTATGCTCACCATGAATTTTGTCCTTTTTTAGGGCTCCTGTGACATATCCCCCACCCACCCACCCTGAAGCTGCTGAAGAGGGTTGCTGCTTTCCTGAGTCACAGGGTGGAAAGGAGCGATATGGAGGTCTGGTGGCCACTCCACATCAGCAGCCACATCAAAGCCATCATGTGCAGCAAAGATGAGTCGGGGAGAATGATTTAACCACTATGTCTCCCCAACTCGTTTGCCTATCAGGATGAATCACCTCCTCCCACATATCAATGCAGGTATGCAGAGTTACACCATAGTCACAGAACAAAGAATCAGAGGTGATCCTGACACCAGAAGTATTACTAAGATTTATGAATAGAAACTAATATATATTGTACTTGGATAACTTATGGATATGGAAACCATGAGTTATGTGTGTTGGAATTGGCTTGAAGTATAACCCCAGAGCTTTTTGGATCCCTACACATTAGTGGAGGTTGCACTGGGAAGTGCAAAGCAACCCACCATGTCCCTTACCAGTGGTGCTGCTGGCCAAAGGTAAAGAAGATAAGGAGCTGAGTGGACTGATACCCTAGATGTTATCACTCCAGAAGCAACTATAAAAGGATGAGAGGAGCGAGCCTTAATCAGAGATTCCCTCTCAGCTGGTCTGAGACCCCTATGAATGTCAACATAACATCATGGATCCAATCCCTCAGAGCACTGGAGAATCTGCAAACTTCACCTGCAGCAGCTTCATGGAAATGCCTAGAAAGACTTTATCACTGAACTTCAGACAGATCGTATAGTCTCTCACAAACCCTTGTGAAAATTTGATAAGTTTTGCTGCAGTCAGTTTGTATGTTTAATTATCTTATCATATAAACCTGTCTTGTATCAAGAGATAATATGCAGACAAACTCCAGACACAGATAAATAACCTGAAAGAATAAACACTCTCTTAGAGTTGCAAGAATTTATTGATATGCTTATTTGTCTAGCAAGATGTAGTTGTCTTAGGTCAAGAGATAACATGAAGGAAGTCTCCAGACATGGCTGGATAATCCAAAAAATAATGAGCATTCTTGGAAGATTTATATGGTTCTTTGTCTAAAACTAGTATATATATCCATTGCTTTTGTAAGACGTTATGCCTTTTTTAGGAGGGCATCCAATTCAGCGCTGAATTGTAAAATAAAGATATTACTGCATTTGCTTCAAAGACTTTGTTCTTTTCAATATTTTGCCAGTGAATGAGTGTTTTTCACACCCTTGTAGGATGCTAATATTGCTCTAGACTTAAGCTTACATTCTTGACTTAGAATTGCAACATTATATGCAATAGACTAAACTTTTAAATGCAGTTCTGGGTCCTACTCTGTCTCCCTTGGGGTGTGACATCCTGTACTCACTGTTATCCATGAATCCAGCCTCACTTCCTCAAACAGCAAGGGAAGTCATAGAATCATAGAATCATAGAATCATAGAGTCACGAGGTTGGAAGAGACCCACAGGATCATCATGTCCAACCATTCCTATCAAACGCTAAACCATTCTCCTCAGCGGCTTGTCTACCACAGCCTTAAACACCTCCAGGGAAGGTGACTCAACCACCTCCCTGGGCAGCCTGTTCCAGTGCCCAATGATCNTCATAAGGCCTGTTCTCCAGCCCCTTCACCAGCTTTGTTGCTCTTCTCTGGACTTGCTCCAGAGCCTCAACATCCTTCTTGTGGTGACGGGCCCAGAACTGAACACAGGATTCAAGGAGTGGTCTCACCAGTGCCGAGTACAGAGGGAGAATAACCTCGCTGGACCTGCTGGTCACGCCTTTTGTGATACAGGTCAAGATGCCACTGGCCTTCTTGGCCACCTGAGCACACTGCTGGCTCATGTTCAGTTGGCTGTCAACCAACACCCCCAGGTCTTTCTCCTCCAGGCAGCAATCCAGCCAGACTACTCCTAGTCTGTAGCACTGCATGGGGTTGTTGTGCCCCATGTGCAGGACCCGGCTGTTGGGAAAAATATGACCAACCTGCAGAACTCCCTCTTTCCTAGCATGTTGAGACCTACAGGAAATAGACACTTTAAAAAATTTTCACAACTATGTTTCAGGAGGACTTGTCTGCCTTATTAAATATAATATTTCAAACAGTGAGCCCTTACATCCCTACAAAGCTGCCTGGAAGTCAGGAAACATTGCCTCACTGAATTTCAGACTGAAACAATGCTCTGAGTCTGCAAGCCAAAGAACAGAAGCCAAGTTAAAAACATGCACACGCACATATATATACACACACATATATATATTGTCTATAGATTTGCAATTATTCTTTGTGGACTTGGAAATTTGATTTGTTGCTTTCACTGTATCTCTATACCTTCTTTCCAAATCTGATCCTTAGAGAAACATTTTATTACTATATCCAGCAACTATTATAGCATTTTGCTTTGCAGTGTGATAGGCCATTCCACAGACAAGACTCCTGCCTGTCCCTGGTAAACACGAGAAACAAGGCTGGGAAGTAAGGTATGTGGAAGGCTTGCTTTTGTGATTTTTAGCTGTTTAATAAATAATGTTTAATAAAGATCTTTGCATAAGCTGGATTCCACGTGCCAATTCAACTTAAACAAATGCTGCATAAGTAGATGCACCCAAGTGGTGATTGACTTATCCACACTCTCTCCACTGTTTGCTTCAGCTATGTGCTCAGATCACAAGTAGGTTTGTCCTGTTCCTCCATGTGGATACTAAAAGAGCCCAAATGCCTTGGAGGAAATGAAAGTGCCTGACTTTGGAGCTGGCTGTGCACACTAGCCACTTGCACCAATTTGCATATGATTTGCATTTCATCACTAATCACTGCACAAATGTGTGGAAAATACCATTTTAATCAGCTGACTGTGGGCAAACAAAGTAATCTCACAGTTTGGAGCTGGCAACCTCCTCTCATGGCATCAGAAATGATCTAAATCACCACTCAGATGGCCTGGGTTTTTCCCAGACAAGCCAAGCTGCCAGCCCACGGCTATCGGGATACCCTGCTTTGCCCATCCACTCTCCTCTGGTTCCCTGTCTCTGGCAGTGATAATTTCTTCTAGGAAAGAAGTGTGATGATCTGTGCTACCTATGCAGCTTTTACTGTTAAGTATATACCAGTATCACTAA
This sequence comes from Piaya cayana, assembly GCA_013389865.1. NCBI lineage: Eukaryota > Metazoa > Chordata > Aves > Cuculiformes > Coccyzidae > Piaya > Piaya cayana. The sequence continues at coordinate 201,659 of WAAB01009381.1, forward strand.
GCTCACGCCTGCAAGGAGAGGCTTGAGGCACAGAAGCACGGGACTCACTCCAACCGTGCCAAACCTGAGGGACTTGCTCTCAGCAGCCTTCTCCATCACTGGGCAGACAGGTATCCCCAGGGGCCACAATTCAGGCTCCCAGAAAGCCAAACATTGCAGATAAAACTGATTTCACATCCGGGTATAAGCAGCTCATCAGCAGTGGACTCTGCAGAAGATCAGTAGCTTGTCCTGACTAATTTGTTTAGGGTGCTCACAAAGTGCTGTGCCCTTTGACAGGCATGGTAAAAGTAACACAGCTGCAGAGAGCTACTAGAGGAGGATAAACGTGGGTACTAGTCACCAAATGGCTTTTGTAGATGCCAGGTGACCTCAAAACACCCAGCTCCTGCTGCAGCGCCTCTCAGCAGCACAGCTCTGCTTCTGCACCCTCAGAGAAGAGGATGCTCCAGGACCTGCACCACTGACCTTGGGTGCTATGGGATGTCCCAGCGGAGACTAGTTTCCTCGCTGAGAGGATGAGGTTTATGGGACCACAAATGTATACCTATTCCCCTCCCCTGTCTCCCACTCCTCTCTCCTCTTGGCAAGTCCGTGATTGCTCGGACGTATGTTTTAAGACATGTTAAAAAATGCATTTTGGCTTAGTGTGCTTATTAGATATCATAAAGTTATGCTCTGCCAGCAGGCTTCCTGCTGCTAACCACGTGCAAACTACACATGCAACTTTTTCTGCAGCAGGGTCATGTCTGCTGTCTTGCTCCTGTGTGAGTTTTCAGGTGTCTAATACATGGCTGAGCTAGTGCATCCTCTATGTTAATTCACTTGAAACACCAGTCATCCTTGGATAAATCAAGCCCCATCAATCAGCCAAAGCACAAAGAGAGACTCATTCATGCAGCACAGGCAGAATGACTGATTTTCCTTCCTGAATCTTTCAAAAATAGGCAGACATGTTCAATTCAAATAGTTTAAAGATTTCCTAATACGTCAAGGTAGAAGAAGTTCTGACTAAAAGAGGAAATTTCTACCTAGGTTTGGTGATTTGGTTTCCCATGGACAGAAGTGGATGTTCATGAGCCCAGGGCTGAGATATGCAGCAAAGAAATTCCAGCTCTGCTCATGACCCAGAGTATGAGGTCTTAGGAGAATGAGCCAGGCCAACATTTCAGCACAGCCTTTGGAAGAGGATACTGAAGTCACTCAGTCAAACTGGCCCTGTGCCCAGTGGCCAGTGTCATCACAGTGGGCTACAGTCCAGTTCAGCAGATTCGTAAATACAGCTTTTTTAATGAAAGTACTGGATCTGGATGTCTAGCCTTAAGAAACCTAGATTAACCAAGGACTGCCTCCACGCTGCTACTATGTTTAGCTTCCAAAACCAGTCTGACAGTGCACTGCCCTACAACCTCTGCCTCTGAACTGTCTCAGTTTGATTCAACTCAGAAACTGATTTGATGCAAGTGTCCCTTTACCTATTACTCATCTCAAATGTCCTCCCGAAGCTGACCTTCCACCTCTTTTCAGGTCATGCCCGCTTCTGGTTGTATTTTGATCCACATGAACAAGTAGATATCTCCAAGCGTTGCTGGCCTGGTTCCCCAGGAGCTGGCTTGGTGCAATCAGGTTGCCAGGTTCAGTGGGATGCTTCCCAGAAAAGACACCTTAACACGCACACAGAATCTCTTCTGAGCCTCCAGTCCTTTCCTAATCTCTCTGATACATACACTGCTTCTCAGGTTCATTTTGCCACTGACAAAACGCGTATCTGGAAGCAGCAGCTGTTTGAGCTCATGCACCATAATCACCAGGCAGATTTAGGAAAGGGACCAAACTGTACATGAGGCAGAAATGGCTTAGTGATATTGGATTTGATTAATCAGTCTTGGTGCGTGTCAGCTGAAACGTCGGTTGGTGCCAGCTGAAATGTCCCAGCCAGCTGCTGACATCGAGACGGCTGCTTGTGCATTAGGATGTCCAGATCTGCTTGAAGCATGCTGGAAAAGTGATGTCCTGCTGGATTGAAGCCAAACAGATACGAGCCACAGTACCTTTGTCTCAACACTTTCAGGACTGGGTGCTGGCACTTCAGGCAGAAATGCCATGTGTCCCTTCCCAAATAGGTAAGGGACTGTACAGGCAGAAACTGCTGGGTGTAAACCCCAGCAGTGAGGTGAAGCTTTAAAATGCAAGTCATAGTTCCCCTCCAGCCCCACCCTGTGATCCTCAGAGGAAGAGGGGTCTTAAAGCATAGGTAATTATTAGTGGTCTGGCTCTGTTGCTTCCCAAATCTCAGACCACCAAAAGAGGACAAGTCTGAGGCTGGACTAGCTCTATTACCTCTACCATCCTCAAAACCTCCTTTCCCTGGAGTAACAAGATGCTGAAGGGGAGGCAATGACCACAGACTCATTTCTTAAATATACTCTTCATGATCCAAAATGTGTCGTTTCCATTTTTATTAAAAAATAATGCACAGCTCTATGTCCTAGGACCCATCTAGCATATTTTATGCTATTGGTTAAATGCCAAAGCATATACAGTCTGGCTTTCTGTGTTTGTAATATAAGGGCCACAGTGCCCCTACAAATGCCCTTGCTAAAATGGTTCAGGTTCTTGCTTGTTTTAAGAAAGCAACTTCACTGTCCTAAATCAGGATATCCTTGCCTTGCCATTTAAACATCCACCAGTACAACAGACCAGCAGATCACAAAAGCTGTTTGGCCTTTTGGTCCAACTAAAAAAACTCAAATGCCTTTCCCCATGTCATAGAATCATAGAATAACCAGGTTGGAAGAGACTCATCGAGTCCAACCATTCCCACTGATCTCTAAACCATGCCCCTCAGTACTTCATCCACCCGCACGTTAAATACCTCCAGGGAAGGTGACTCAACCACCTCCCTGGGCAGAGTGTTCCATTGCTCAATGACTCTTTCTGTGAAGAATTTTTCCTTATGTTGAGCCTGAACTTCCCCTGACGGAGCTTGAGGCCATTCCCTCTTGTCCTCTCCACTGTCACTTGGGACAAGAGGCCAGGACCCTCCTCTCCACAACCTCCCTTCAGGTAATTGTAGATTGCAATAAGGTCTCCCCTCAGCCTCCTCTTCCCCAGGATAAACAACCCCAGCTCTCTCAGTCACTCCTCGTAAGACTTGTTCTCCAGCCCCTTCACCAGCTTTCTCGCTCTTCTCTGGACTTGCTCCAGAGCCTCAAAATCCTTCTTGTGGTGAGGGGCCCAGAACTGAACACAGGATTCAAGGAGTCTCACTGAGTACAGACGGAGAATAAGCAACCTGGACCTGCTGGTCACGCCTTTTCTGATACAGGCCAAGATGTCATTGGCCTTCTTGGCCACCTGGGCACACTGCTGGCTCATGTTCAGTCGGCTTTTGACCAACACTCCCAGGTCCTTCTCCTCCTGGCAGTTTTCCAGCCAGGCTTCTGTCAAGGACAATGTCAAGGGCAAGCCATTGGACTCCCATTTATGTTGCACTACTCATAATGGTTTCCAAGTACACAGGACCCAACTTCATCCCACTTACATAATGCCAGCTAACCACAAGGACTCAGTGATCCCATCTGACAGACATCATGACATTAAGTCCGTGATATGCCCAATCCTCTAAAAATACTGATGCTTTACAAGGGGAAGGGCCAGAGTGGGAAACCACCAGCATTTCTTCTTTGGCATATTTTAGTCTGTCTCTGCTCAGTTTTCAGCCTGTTCAGCATTACAAAAAAGCAATCTCACAATTAAATAGAAACCTCTCCTTCCTGCCTGGGGTCAACTGTTGTATGGAGAAAACGTATGAGATGTATCCCTTCAACCTCATAATCTCCAAGGAACCTGCAAAAAGACTTTGCAAATCTGTTTTTGTTCCTGTCTGTTTTCTGCTAACAATCTGGCTTTTATATGAGAGGATAGAGAACTGTACTCAGGAAGTTTGGGAAGACCAGGCAGAAATCTCTGTGCCTCTGTTTCTTATCCTTTTCTGATCCCCACAATGCATGCAGGGAGCACTTGCCAGACATCATTCAATGGAAAGCCCGTAGGGTCAGTGTAGCCCTCATTCAACTGGTGCCCTTCTCCAGCGTGTTTCACTGCTAAGCCTCGCATGCTGGTGTCTCATGCATCCCTGCTCCCTGGCACTTGCCCTCCTGCTGGCACTTTCTCTCACTTTCCTCCAGCAGGTCCAGGGAGGTTATTCTCTCTCTGTACTCAGCACTGGTGAGACCGCTCCTTGAATACTGTGTGCAGTTCTGGGCCCCTCACCATAAAAAGGATGTTGAGGCTCTGGAGAGTGTCCAGAGAAGAGCAACGAAACTGGTGAAGGGGCTNTAGGCATTGGAATATGCTGCCCAGGGAGGTGGTTGATTCGCCTTCCCTGGAGGTGTTTAAGTCACGAGTAGACGAGGTCCTGAGGGACACGGTTTAGTGTTTGGTGGGAATGGTTGGACTCGATGATCCGATGGGTCTCTTCCAACTCAGTGATTCTGTGATTCTGTGGTTCTGCCTCACCAGCAGCAGGGGCTGTGGGGAAGCCAGGAGGGATGCTGTATTACATTGGAGTCAGCACCAAGAGCTGCCTCCTTGGATCATCACTGAGTCTTGATCTGCCAAAACAAACTGAGGGTTGTCACAGAGGGCTCCTGGCAGCACACCCAGGTGCTCCTCTCAGCTAAGTGCATTTCCTCTAAGTATACACCTGCTGGAAACAGAATTAAAGAAGACCACTGCTCCTCCTTTCCTCTCTCAAGGAGCCAGGTACTTCCTACATGCCAGCCTGCCCACAGAAAGGATTATGTGCTGTAATTAAAACCTGGTCCCTTTCCCGGGGTCATCTTTTCCTTCTTGGGAGGAAAGCCAAAAGGAGCTGCATCATGGTGCCAGCCCTGCCTGTGCAATATTGCCATCATGTAGCTGTGCCCAAGGACATTCCCAGAGTCCAGCCTCAGGCAGAGGCATGCTCCAGCCCATGCTGGTAGGGCAGAAAGCAGTGCTTATCTCCAGCCCCAAAGGTCTCTGTGAAATGTCTGCTGAGAGATGCAGCTGCCCTCTGCCCTAGCCCTGTTCCCCAAGGCATGGCCTCGGTTTCAGGGAATATGCAACATCACCAGGGCAGTGGAAATACCCACCTGACAGCAGCTCTTTGGGCAAGGATGCCAAAGGTAGAGGAGTTGTTGGGAATCAGTGGGAGTGATTTCTGCAGTAATAAGGAAAGTGGATAGCCCCCTGTGGAGAGGACTACCATCTGGAAGACCACAGGACACGTTAACTGTTTTTCACTGAGTCTGCCCTGAATGCTCTACATCAATGGTACTATACTTAGGAAAGATGAAGGTGATCTTGAGATGTGTTGGAGGATGTTTGAAAAGCTCAGGAGAGGCCAATGATGGAAAACGAAAGTTTTCCTGAGAAAAACTTATGGTATTGGGGCAAAAACACATCATCTGTTGGGCAGGAGAGGCATCTGCACTGTTGGCACAGAGGCATGTCAGGCGTGTTGGCAGGGAAAAGCCATGGCAGTGTATGCTGGAGGCCCACTACTATACCACAGTCACCACACCACAGCCTCTGCTGCAATGGTAGAGCACTTGAAGTTACTTTGCCAGATCTTCTGGCTTTCCTCCCTGTTTCTCCCCACACTGTTCTGTCTTTTTATGCAGCAACCACTTCTCCACCTGCCAGCTGCCCCATGAGTGAAATGAAGCCACAGTGGGGGTCCATGGTGCAGGAAGGTTTGGCACAGCCAAAGGGAGAAGCAAGCATGTCGCAGCCCTCCCCCGAGAATGGGATTATAATGCCCCTCTTGTGCACAGGACTCGATGCCCAACGTAGTTAATGCCTCCTTAATCAGTCATAAGCCATTCTGCTCTAAAAAAAAAACCCACCAACCCCTCCCCCCCCCTCTTTAGTCTCTTTGTTTTCTGTTTTCCTGTTTGTAAATCCCAAGGCCTTCCACAACACACTGTCACTGCTGAGTGAACTTAGCTGTTAACCTACAAAGAACCACCAATGATTATGCCTTTGAAAACAGATTTTATCCATTCTCTCCACTCCATTTTCCTCATCTAGACATAAATGCTTAGTAATTGTTACTTGGCAACCATGGTAAAAATGTACTGAGCCACAAGTGGCTACAAAGGATGAAATCACTGTCATGAAATTTCCAAAATAAGTACTGTAATATCTGAACAAATAATTCTTCCTTCATAGAATCACAGAATAGAATCATAGAATAACCAGGTTGGAAGAGACCCACCGGATCACTGGGTCCAACCATTCCTAACAAACACTAAACCATTCCCCTTAGCACCTCATCCACCCGTGCCTTAAACACCTCCAGGGANCTTTAGAAGTCTTTGGTCAAAGCAAGGCCGGCCCCAAAGCTACGGCAGGGTGCTCATATATTTCCATATAGATGCATCCATGTGCACACACACCATCTGGGACACTTTCCAGACTCTCAGAAGCAAGCCTAGTGCACATAATAAAAGGTTAATCTATCTGAGACTGTTTTAAACTAGATAACACTAGTGCAAAGAAAAACTAGATGGATACCAGTTATTGATTAATCAACTCACCTCATCCCTTTACCTCCTAAGTTTCAACTCCTGTATTCAATGCCCCGCAGCCCCAGGGACTACCCAAAAGAAGGTGCCACATCTAGGAGATACTTTTGCAGATAACATACATGTGAACTTTAATCTTTAATAAAATATTTCACAGTGAAAAAATGTTTGTGTTGTGGCTTTTATATGGAATACTCTGTGCCTTTATATCTGATTAAAAGCTGCCCTTGGTAACCTTTGATTAATAAGTTTCTCTGTTGGTCTCTCAATAAAGCTGGGAATAAATTAATGTTTTTATGTTTTGCTCAAAGGTCCAGAGCCTGGCCAGCTTCTGGAAAGATTGAACTGTGCACAATTAGAGAGATGTGAAACCAACGCACACCGTGTTTAACTTTTCAAACAGAAGCCTCTTAAAGTTGTCTAACTTCCCACCAGTGAAATACTTAATTCCAGAGATTAAACACTCAGTCTGAAGACTCTGAGGTAAAAACGTAATGCTTATTAGCATTTGTCTCAAAGTCTGATTATTTACACTCTTTCCCTTTTAGGAACTTCGTTCAAACTTGCACATAGATTTGTGCCCACAGATCTGCTTTCTCCTCTGATGAATACACATTAATTGCAACTTTTCCTGAATCTGAGTAGCAAGGGCATCCATTCCTCTCCAGACCACTGCTAAATGGGATCAGGAATCTGAAAATTAGATTCATCCCAGCTCAACCCGGCCTAGCCCCAGAATCTTGCATGCTGTGCTGGTGCTTCAGGTGAGGACAAGGAGGTCCGGGAGGTGCACACTGTCCATCTCTGCCATGTTCCTCTGGCAGCAGGAAAGGCTATGAGGTGGTTTTAGCTCTTGCAGCAGGAATATCTGTACAGCTCCCTTCTGACTCTTGGGGCGGAATTTTATTGGCAGCAAAGCAACCTGCATCATCAATTCCCACAAGAACGGGCTTAGGAAGCAGGGTCTGTCAATTTTCAAGGATACTTCTGGGTTAATGAAGGCACTACACAATGCAGTGTACAGTGGGTTGAACACCCTGGTTTGCAAGAGAAGCAGCCTTTCCCTGCTTTGCTGCTGCAAAGGAATGAAAATTCCTTGTCACAAAATCTGTGCCATAAGCTCACATGTGGTCCAGCATGGTTACTCACCAAAGATGGCCCCTGTGCAAGTCAGCAGCGCTTGTTCAGCCTGTCACAACTGATGCTCTCCACCCAAATCTACTGGCATCTCTGGGCTCCTCCACGGCTGAGACTACCATGCTCTGAGTCCTGACCTGGTGTTATGGCCTAAGCGGGAAAACCCATGAGCCCTGGATGGACCCTGCCTCATCCCTTGCTGATATCTTTCATCTGCTCTCAAAGGATGCTTTCCTATTTTCCTGTCTAGCTACAGTGTAAGCACAAGTCTGGAAAAGACATCTATATCTCCCCAACCTTCCCACTGCAAGGGTTTGGGACTTATTCTTGCAGACAGTGAAATGGTAGAGGAAGCAGTTAAACTGCATTAAACAAGATGATGCCATGTTCTTTCCTCTTCTCTGGATTCATCTTCTCCAACATACCCCTGGCTTATGCCTGACTCCTGAGTCAGGTAGGCTGTGGGACCAGGCCGTTCTGACACAGTGCCAGTATCTGGCCCGCCTTGCTGTGATTTTTTCCTCGGCAGAGTCAGGGAGGATGCTCTCCAGCTCCCTGCGGTTATTTCATGTTTCCTTGTCAAAGCCTTTGAAAAACGACTGCCAGAAATCCCATGGACACAGGGAATAGCTTTGGGACTCCCTAGATCAGAGGGAGATGCTTAAATCTGTAAAGTAGCATGAAATAGCACTGAGAAAGTAAGAGATCTGTGCAAACAGGGCAAGTTTTTAACTAACCTGTCCAAGTCAGTGACACAAAACTAACTTTAGAAAAAAACATACTTACAAAACAACACACAGCATTTTGTGCCCATGTCCTGAAGACTGTGTTCAGCTGGGCTCTAAACTCCCCCAGGAAATATTTCTGCTTCCTACTACCACTTTAGAAATGGGTTTGGACGTTGGCTTTTTAATCAGTGAGAACTGCTCAGCCATATCAAATTTCCCATATTTAAAAGCTGATTTTTCACAAGTGCCTTTTTAAAAGATTATTTAAAAAATCCCCTGGCCTACTTTCCAAACATACAGTGCAGATATGCAAAGCTATGGGTGACTAATAGATATTTAATTTTTATTTATTTATTATTTTCTTCTGCAAACAGTGGCAAACCACAAATGCTAATCATATGGGATTTTATTATCTCACATGCCTAACACATGGCACTCTAGATAGCTAATGTGCAGGGAGAAATCAGAACTCTGCATCTTAAAATGAAAGCCCTAAATGATCTGCTTTGAAGAATGATGACCCAAACCCACCTCAACAGCAGCTCTTCTGCAGGGTCAGCTTGTTAGCATCAGTGGTATGACCATACAGAGACGCAACACTGTGCCTGGCCCCATGGCCTTCTCAAGTGCTGCCTTGCCTCAAGTGAGTGTCCTTCTAAGTCCACACCATATCCTCTGTGGCTTGGTAGTAGCTGAATTGCACTGAGAAGATGTGCACAAATGTGACTATGGGCAGGTAAGCAAAGATTGTCCCACATAACAATAACTGCACAAATGCACATGAATGTACACCAGAAGTTCACGTAGTACATCTCAAGCAGCCCGATGTAATGGTACCACCTGTGTGAATTGTTCTGACCACATGGGAACAAGGCCAACACATACACAAGTGTTCCTGAGACAGTGTATATGAAACATTAATTTTAAATCATTTCTTCACCAAGCTGCCATCACTAGGAGCATACTGAGCTCAGCAGCACTTTCAAGACTCTGCCACAACTAAAACCCATCTCCTCTCCAACATACAGTCTTGGCATGAAAGCTGGGCTCTGCCTGCCCTGTTCTGCACTTCAAGGCAGACAAAGAACAGGAGAAAGGAGATACTCCTGTCTTACAGGCAGAAAAAGAAGCTGTTTCTAGAAGGCTGGGTTTTGTTTTGTTTTTGTTTTCCCTAACAACTGGAACAAAAAGAGATTTCCTGTTTTAATCCCTTAGAAGCTGATGTCCTCCCTGTTTTGGGGTCAGCAGATTCTCCACCTGTCAGCAAACGATTGAACAGCCACCTTCACTGCTGCTGCAGTTCTCCAGTCTGGGAGCTTTTTGAATCAAAATGAGACAGGCTATTTGCCTTTAAACAAAGTATGGCTTTCAGCGTGGCAGAGGGACAGCTGGGGCAATGGCAGCTTCCCCTGTCTCCTGTGCCATGCTGGCAGCCAGTGTCTGGGTCATGCCGTATTCTCCTTCCAATGCTCCATCCTGCTCCTGTTTGGCGTGTCTCTGTCCTCCTCTCTGTCTGCCTCAGCTTCCAGCTCTCTGAAGGACCAGAAGCCCAGCAAGCCACCAGGACACGCAGCACAGCAGTATTCATCAGCAGGAGGACCCAGTTGCTTAGCTTGGATAAGCAAGGATCAAATCCACTCGGCGGCAGCAGGGTATGGACACAGTACCCTGTCCAAGCACCCTTGTGCAGGTGCCTTTCACCACTGCTCTGCTTCTCTGTCCCTACTTTTCCCTCTCCCTTTTCACTGAAGACAGTATCAGTTCACACAGAGAGCTTAATAACCTGTCCCCAATCCGCAAGAAGCAGAGTAGACCCTGAATAACTATTAGCTGAGTTGAAAGATGACTGCCAATTCCCTCCAGCCAACAAGAGTGGGGACTGTACGGGGGAGGAATGAGCCACTGTTGCTACCCTGGCCCCACTGCCACCCCACCTCTCTGGCTGGGTGGGGAAGCACAGCAAGGCTGAGTGCACCACTGCTGCGCAGCAGTCTTTGACACTGCCATTAGAAATCAACTGTATTTTAACATGGGTTGTGATACCCTCCTCTCTTTTAAGAGCTCAGCAGTTCAGCAGGCTAGGGCCGAAGCTGGTTTAGCAATTTACCTTTGTGCCCAGGACAACATCTTACAAGAGGTGATGAGTCACCCCAATCTCCACAGGCATCCTGGGACACATGTGGGGACCAGACAAACGGACACGTTGTCCCAATGGATATAAAACTACTCATAGACAAAGAGGTAAAGACAGGAGGTGTCAGGAAGGTAGCAAGTGTTGGAAGAGTCACGGGAAAGATCAGTTTGCATAATTTGTTCCTCCACATCAAGGGAAAGCTCAGGAGCCAAGTTGCTGAAGTTGCTCTCCTCTGTTGGCATGCAGCAGAGACATGATCAATCACAGCTGTTGCAGCTCCCTGGTGACATTTCTAAGTACGTCATTGAGCAGAGATGAATTAGAGATGGTTGTGGTCTAACTGTGGTGTGCCCAAGCCTCTCTCCTGGGCCCCTGCAGCTACCAATCTCCATCTTTACTCTCCTCTCAACCACATCTCCTGAGATAGACGTGATCAAGGAGATAATGCTTCTACACAGCAGCACCAAGTGCTGATAACAAGCTATTAGCAAGAGTTCTCAGACTTTGCCACTTTTAATGGGATAATGTCAGCTGCAGAGTAAATAACATAAAGCAGATAAAACCCAACTGTTTGTCTGTATGAAGTGCTGCTTTCAGCCACAAGGCAGCATTCAGACTGCAAGCCACAAGCTGGAAAACTCAGACATGCTGTTTGATCCAGCACGCATCACTCATGTCTCAATATTTCTGTACCTCAGTTTCCCCTACCTCTATGATGGCACGATACCAATAGGGCTTTGTGAAACACATGTGAGGATCTCTCAGCTAGAAGCGATGCACAGGACTCTGGATGTTGATGGGGTAACCACAGTAGTGGACATGGGAAAACCAACAGATGTGGTCTATCTAGACTTCTGTAAAGCCTTTGACACAGTCCCCCACAACATTCCTCTCTCTAAACTGGAGAGATACAGATTTGATGAGTAGACTGTTTGATGGATAAGAAATTGTTTGGATGGTCAGTGATGGCTCGGTGTCCAGATGGAGATCCGTGACAAGTGGTGTCCCTTAGGGGTCCATACTGTGACCAGTGCTGTTTAATATCTTCATCGATGATATAGACAGTGAGATTGAGTGCACCTTCAGCAAGCTTGCACATGGTATCAAGCTGAATGGTGCAGTCACCACATTGGAAGGATGGGATGTCATTCAGAGGGACCTGGACAAGCTGGAGAAGTGGGCCTGTGAGAACCTCTTAAGGTTCAACAAGGCCAAGTTCAAGGTCCTACACCTGGGACGGGACAGTCTGTGGTTTCAACACAGGATGGGGGATGACGTGATTGAGAGCAGCACTGCAGAGAAGGACTTGAGATGCTGGTTAATGAGAAGCTTGATATGAGCTGTCAACATGTGTTCCCAGTCCAGATGGCCAAACGTATCCCAGGCTGCATCAAAAGAAGTGTGGCCAGCAGGTCTAGGGAGGTGCTTCTGCCCTTCTATTCCTCTCTTGTGAGACCTCATCTGGAGTATTGTGCCCAGTGCTGGAATCCTCAACATAAGAAGGATATGGAATTGTTGGAATGGGTCCACAGGAGTGCTACAAAGATGATCAGGGAGCTGGAGCACTTCTGCTATCAGAACAGGCTTGAGGAAACTGAGGTTGCTCATCCTAGAGAAGAGACAGCTCTGGGGAGATCTTATAACGGTCTTCCAGTACCTGAAGGGGGCCTACAAGAAAGCTGGGAAGCAACTTTTTACAAAGGTGTATAGTGATGAGAGAGAATGGCTATAAACTGGAGAGGGGCCGATTTACACTAGACATTCACAATGAGGGTGGTGAGGCATTGACAAAGGTTGCCCAGGGAAGTTGTGGATACCCCGTCCCCAGAGGTGTTCAAGGTCAGGTGGGGCGGGGCCTTGGGCAGCCTGATCTAGTGGGAGATGTCCCTGGCTATGACAGCAGGTTTGGAACTTCCAACCCAAACTATTCTATGATTCTGACTCCATGATTCTGCGCTGCTACTGCAGATTTACACCAATGGCTTCTTTGGGTTATGAGACAGACAGCAGTAAGTCCAATTGGGATTTGGCCTTTGAAACCTTTATAAGTATGCCCTGGATTTCTTCTAGAGGCCAGTCACAAATGGGGTCCCCCAGGGCTCAGTGCTGGGTCCAGCCCTGTTCAATGTCTTCATCAATGACCTGGATGAAAGCATTGAGTGCACCCTTAGTAAGTTTGCAGATGACACTAAGCTGGGTGGAAGTGTCGATCTGCTGGAGGGTAGGAAGGCCCTGCAAAGGGATCTGGACAGACTGGACCGCTGGGCAGAGTCCAAC
>WAAB01009381.1:214832-284949 GCA_013389865.1 Piaya cayana
ACGGAAAGGGTCATTAGGCACTGGAATATGCTGCCCAGGGAGGTGGTTGATTCACCTTCCCTGGAGGTGTTTAAGTCACGAGTAGACGAGGTCCTGAGGGACATGGTTTAGTGTTTTGTGGGAGTGGTTGGACTCGATGATCCAGTGGGTCTCTTCCAACCCGGTGATTCTGTGATTCTGTGACCACTTCAGCCTTGTCGGTATCAGTTGTCCCTCTGTTAGCAGGGAGAAACTCGTTTCCAGGCTCATCCTCCTGCATAGCGCATTCCCTGGGACTGCAGTTGCTATTTGCTCTCTGTTTGCCCAGCCATCCTGACCTCAAGAAGAAAGCCCCAAGTTGTGACACTTTCCGCCTCAGCTCTTTGGAGCCTCAGCTCCTGCAATGAAAGGACAGGAGAGCTGCGTGTACCCTTTGCTCCCACCAAAGTCACAGACCACTCCATCCTGCAACCCTCTGCCCAGAGGGGTGCTTCCTTTGTGGAGGCTGCGCTCATCAATGCCTGCCACAACTCCCAGCTGCAGCTCTTTTTTTACTGGGTTGCTATTTTCACTGGGTAATGCTTCTGCAGATCACAGGATCTTCCAGTCTACTTCTGCCCAAGGACTTATCAATCTGCTGGACAGCTGTTTCCACATCTGAGAATAAAGGAAGGAGCCCTTGGGCTGAAGCAGCATGGTTTGAACATGGCAATGCGGTTTGACCATGGTGCTCTCTGTTGCCTGCTACATCCACTCTCCTAGCAGTTTGTAGAGACCTTTATTTTCCACCAGCGCTACAAACCGCCTGCATAAGGTGCAGAGCAGCATGCAGAAGTGTCCAAGTATCACTTGGGAGCCCCTTCAGGGCATGAGGAAAGTAAAGGGGCAATTTGGCAGAAGTGATACCATGGGGATCCAGGCATGATCCCCCCTTGCTCCCACCTCAGTCTCACCAAGCTCACAACAAGCACAGACTTGCTCCAGCCAATGCAAAAGACATCCTCCAACAACTCAGGTGGTGGTGAAAGTCTGAAACTGCAAAGCTGGATCAGAGGGTCAGCATGGCAGGGGCAAACTAGAACACAGATATAACCTCGAACTGCAGGGCAAACACAAGCGGCTACTGAAAGCTAGCTCCTGAAGAGTAAACAAGGTGTGAATTAATGAAGCTAGAGAAGCTGAGTGAGGAGGCAGTGGCACTGTTCATGCCAAGTGCTGTGGAGGCAGCTTGCAAAGGGTGAGCAACAGATGTGGTGGGAACAGGCAGTGCCTGGGGAGCTAAAGGCCCCACTGGCAGGCAGACACCTGGCTCCAGCATTGAGAGCTAAAAATACACTGTTCCCAGCATGACACCTGGGAAAGAGTGGAATTCCCATGGCATGGTCAGAAAGAGTGGGGATCATGCAAGGTGGTACAGTGGGACCAGGGATGCTGTGCAAACCCATCGTAATCTCAGGGATGGAGCTGGGCTGGGAAGTGAAAGGCTCTGGGAGGAAGCAAGAGGAAAATGTGCAAGTCATCAGTGTTTTCCATTCAGGGGACTACACAAATGCATAAAAAGCAGATCCAGCTCTGACACTGCAGCTCCAATTGATGTCTATGGCTTCAGTTTTTGTTTACTTTCCATTAAAGTCCCTGCTTCTATTGCCAAACTTTTACTATTGTGCTTGACATCTCTCAAGACTCAATGTCTGCCTTACATGAACCCTGCTAGGTCACTAAGCTCGAGTAATGCACCAGCCCTCTCCATGCAGCCATAGCACCGCACTGCTAGTGTGATGGAGCAGCCCTTCGCAGTCTTCCCACACAGCTCTGCTGCCCACCCAAGGCCCACATGGACGGAGGCATGCAGGCAGCTGGGCAGTGGGACAGTCATTGCCTACAGGAAACCAGCGTGTTTTCTACAGGGTCTGATAAGTGCAGCACGCATGAGATGAGGGTGGACAGGGGAAGAGGGGAGCCTTGGGGATGGCTCAGCTCAGCAGTCCTGGGGAGGAGCACCCAGTGAAACTAGTAGCTCCACTCTCAGCTCAATTTTGAGTGTGAGTCATTGCTAGTCAAAAAAGTCAGCTGCCAAGCAAGGAATTTAAATAGACAACATCCGTTAAACAGATGAAGAGGTTGTTGCTAATCAATGCAGGGGGTAAGACCTAGTCTTTCCACTGGAAGAAGCACAGACCCGAGTCATGGGCAGTGGCACGTTTAAAGTTGCCTGCTTGGATTGGCATGAGGGTGTGCATGCTGGCTATGATTTACTTTGTTCAGAAGCAATGTTCTTGCCAATACCAGCAATACAGGATGATGTAAGTATATCACCCATTATTACTATTTTCATCTCTGACACATGGAAAAATTAATTTTGTTTTAAAAAGTGATGTATGAAGAACTCAGATTTGACTGAATAATATATGAACCTATAATCTGGCTGTTACTCTTTGTCTGAAGCATTAACATTAGCAGAAGGCAATTTAGGATGATTGCTTTTAAGTTGTAAAGCCAATGTTCAATTAGAGCATGAAATGAAAGACTTATCACTAATACTGGCATAGAGATTTAGTCTCAAAGTATTTCTTTTCAGCCACAAAGATGCTGGTTTTGTCAAAACTGACATGTTTAGAACAAGATGCTTTTGTCTAATATTACTATGAAAAGTGGTTTGGAATCAAACATTTTTATATTTAGAATAATGACTGTGGTTTGTTAAAAAAATTCAATATCATGCTTTGAATTTCAGTTATTAAGTTTAGTTTGAAGACATTTACATTCCTCTCGTGGGTCCTGTTGTACTGTGGGCTGTAGAGGATACAGTTCACCTTCCCTGAAATATCTTCTGCTAAGGCAGTGGTAGAGGAAGCTGCAGTGATACCACAAATGTTTTAATACCAAACAGAGCTCCCAGCAGTCTCCAGCAAGTATAAAGCTTTGTGGGATCCCAGAATGAACTTTCTGTGAAACAAGTCTTTCCAAAATGCTGGGGACCAGAGCCAGGTAACTGCAAGTTTGTGGCTTGTAAAACCAAAAAAAAAAAAAAGCCAATAGGAGTGCCAATGTGGTGTCAGTGGGGTCCCCATAGGCTGAGCAGAGCAGGAAAGTCTGGGCTGTGCTTTGGTGCTTGGCAGTACAGCACTGCCTGCACCACCTTGTGTATGGTTGACACAGCTCATGAACCCTCATCTATATACAAACCCAGTGACTTTTAGGGTGCTGCAAAACGGTAATTCCCATTGTTGAGGCACATAGGGTAGTTCTGTGAAGCTCCAGCAACTACAGCAGGAAAAACTGTGCATGCAACATGTGGGGTTGCACTGCGGAAATAAAAGAGAAAGATGTGACAAATACCCTGCTAATATTTAAATGGTCCTTAGGGAGCACAGCGAGGTGAAGAGCAGAGGTGAAGAGGAGTGGGGAAAAGAGATGCGGGGCACATTAAACAGGGGAGTTTGAGCAGCAGTTTGAGTGGGCAGGGCAAGCAGGGAGGGTGCAGAGAGGGGCTGGAGCATGACCAGAACGGACTGCGGACAATGGTGGCTACCCGTCAAAAGGTTAAGGCTGCACCAAACATGATGGAAGCTGCTGCCTAGATGGAGCCCCAGTGGGCACATGCACCTACCCAGACCCTGGGCTGCAGACAGTGACCCCTCCCACAGCGGCTCACACCTTTGGCACTGGCTCCACCTGTGGAAGCTGTGCTCAAGTGAGGGGACTCCTTCATATGGTGGAAGAGCTAAGGAAAGAAGTGGAAAGGCTGAGGACCATCAGGGAATGTGACAGGGAGATAGCTCAGTGGAGTAGTGCCCTCTCACAGGCTGCCAAAGCTAGTGAGGCTGTGCACCACCCACTGATAAGCTGCAAGGCTGGGAGAGAGAGAGATGGGGAATAGCATCAGGCTCCTGTTCAGAGAAGGAAACCCACTCCCCCCACCCAGACAACTAACCCCCAGATGCCCCTGGGGAACAAATACGAGATGCTGCAGGTGCACCCCATCCCTAAGGATGAAGAGGACTGCACCCACAGCCTGGAAACATTTCAAAAGCTCCGCCATCCTGAGACAGTCAAAAAATCATCCTCTGTAAAAAAGAAGAGGAGGGTGATTGTCTTGGGGGATTCCCTTCTTAAAGGAACGGAGGGTCCCATCTGCAGACTAGACCCACTCCAGAGGGAGGTCTGCTGCTTCTGGGAGCATCAGTAAGGGACGTTACTAGAAAACTTCCGTCCCTGGTCAAGGACACAGATTACTACCTGCTCCTAGTATTTCAAGTTAGCAATGAAGACATGGAGCATAGAAAGCCTAAAGCTGTTAAGAGTCCTGGGTCCAGCCCTCTTTAACGTCTTCATCAATGACCTGGATGAAGGCATTGAGTGCACCCTTTGCAAGTTTGCAGATGACACTAAGCAGGGTGGAAGTGTGGATCTGCTGGAGGGTAGGGAGGCTCTGCAATGGGATCTGAACAGGCTGGACCGCTGGGCAGAGACCAATGGCATGAGGTTTAACAAGGCCAAATAATGGGTCCTGCACTTGGGGCACAACAACCCCGTGCAGTGCTACAGACTGGGAGAAGCCTGGCAGGAGAGCTGCCTGGAGGAGAAGGACCTGGGAGTATTGGTTCACAGTCAACTGAACATGAGCCAGCAGTGTGCTCAGGTGGCCAAGGCAGCCAATGGCATCTTGGCCTGTATCACAAAAGGCATGACCAGCAGGTCCAGGGAGGTTATTCTCCCTCTGTACTCAGCACTGGTGAGATCGCTCCTTGAATCCTGTGTTCAGTTCTGGGCCCGTCACCACAAGAAGGATGCTGAGGCTCTGGAGCGAGTCCAGAGAAGAGCGATGAAGATGGTGGAGGGGCTGGAGACTGAGAGAGCTGGGGTTGTTTATCCTGGGGAAGAGGAGGCTGAGGGGGAGACCTTATTGTTCTCTACAACTACCTAAAGGGAGGTTGTAGAGAGGAGGGATCTGGCCTCATCTCCCAAGTGACAGGGGACAGGACAAGAGGGAATGGCCTCAAGCTCCACCAGGGGAAGTTCAGGCTTGACATAAGGGAAAAAATTCTTCACAGAAAGGGTCATTAGGCAATGGAACGGTCTGCCCAGGTAGGTGGATAACTCACCTTCCCTGGAGGTGTTTAATGTGCGGGTGGATGAGGTACTGCGGGACATGGTTTAGATATTGGTGGGAATGGTTGAACTCGATGATCCTGTGGGTCTCTTTCAACCTAGTGATTCTATGATTCTAATATGTAACATTGTTACATAGCAGATGGTCTGCACACTGCACAGGGCTCTTCAAGAGATTGCTTTGTCCAAGATGCTGCCGTTTCTTTGCTGCATGCTCCCCAGGCCCAGCAACTATTTGGCCCCGCACTTTCCAAAACGAAGCAGTATGTGCTCAAGCTATTGGTCACAGACTCAGGGTTTGTGCTGGACTAGGCACAGCCAGTGACTGCTGCAGAAATAACAAAAAAGGGCACTTTACTGCTTGATGTGCCATCTGTGCTTGGAAATATCTGAGGGCACTGGTGGGTGTAAGAAAGCCCTGGGCCACATGTTGGGGACAGCCAAGGTCAGTGGGGCTTAAGCCAACCAGCACTGATTCTGGGGGAATGGAGGTGCACACCTGTGCAGCTTGCCTCTTCTCAGTTCCTCCCAAATAAAAAAGACAACAGAAAGTGGAACTTAAGGAATGCTGGGCCTTCTGGATCTGTGAGAGAGCAAGGCCATCAGGGCTGAGCTCTGCCTGGGAGAAGGGAGGCCTCACAGTTGTTGGCTCCCATTGAGGGTAGCCATGATCTGTCTGGTCGCAGGGAAACTCGCCAGTTCATCTTGTTCCTGCTCAGCACTATTAATTTGGCCAAGCAGTCAAAGCTGACAACTTGTCTGCACAGTGTCCTGCACTGAATAATAAGCCATAACATCGAGGCACAAGGTAAAGCCAGGATGGAGCAGCTAGAAAGCTCTGTAAGCTGCTCCTCTCAGTCTGGCCCTTCCACAAAGCCTAGGGGGTCTGGCATTACCATGCTTCTTGCCCTTTCAAGATGCATCATTGTATCTCAACCTAGAAGACCAGAGTACCGATCAGAGTTTAACTTCCTCAGGTCGCAGCTCATATCTTTCCCATATCCTCTAGCAGCATTAATGTAAACAACATGCATGCAAGCAATGACATATACAGCAGCTCTCTGCTCGCATAAAATGGGCAAGTCCATTGCATTTATCAGAGAGGCACTGGCTTATGGAAGGCAATGGTCTAGACCTGAATTGCCAATGGGTCTTCCTTTTTGTAGAAGCATTATCAAACCACACTTTCATGTGCCCAGGTTGGCAGTTGTTTAGTTTAATGGTATGATATGGCTAGTTAGAGAAAGACAGCTGGGTGCCTGCAAATAATCTGTGCCTGAAACAGACTGAAAATGAGCAATACAGTCTGCCTGTATCTTAGGGTGCAGATATGAAAAATGCAGGGAAAAGATTAAAGGAAGAAAAAGACATAATAGATCCAAGGGAAATTTATTCCCACTGAAGAAATCTCTAGGTTGACTTATATAAAGCTGTTCCTCAAGGCTGCAGCGATTATGGCTTTGCTGAGATATTTTTCAGCTGCACTTCACAGAGGTCTAGATGGATCAGATTTATACCTTAGTTCTGGGCAGCCTCTGGTGAAAGCTTATACAGCATCAAGAAATGGAAAAAAAAGCACTAGGAAGTTTCTTGCAGTGAGAACATTTGTAACTGAGACGTTTCATAGAATAAACCCTGGGCACAGGACCAAGAGGAGTAATTGGACTGGCCGTGCTCCATGTTTAAGATACTTGTCTTGAGCTTTTCATATGTGA
Source organism: Piaya cayana (assembly GCA_013389865.1). Lineage (NCBI taxonomy): Eukaryota > Metazoa > Chordata > Aves > Cuculiformes > Coccyzidae > Piaya > Piaya cayana. The sequence continues at coordinate 221,639 of WAAB01009381.1, forward strand.
AAAGAATATCAGGTCTTTCTTCCAGAGAGCAAGGAAGAAAGGAGTTGATGGCATTTGTTTCTCAGGTTCATGTATCCTTTAGGCCTTTACTCTGAAGCCATGCTGCTTTGCCCCTCAATATGCTGCCAGCGTGAAAACCTGCTGTTTATTACTGTTCTAGAAGTTCTATATGCACAACAAGCTGCCTGCACAGTGTTTCTGGAGCAGGCAGGAGTGGGCAAGAGAGGGCAGGAACAAGTCCACGTGGGAACACTGCACAAGGGAGTCACGCTGCAGCACACAATGAAATTAGTCTGGAGTTGTGCAAGGTTAGGATCTCCGGAGAGGCACTTTGCTGTGTACCTATGGCTCAGGAGAGCCAACAGAGATGTTTTCAGCATGCCTTTTGCTGGCAGCTCTCCTGGGCCGTCCATCTGCCACTTTGATCATGAAGGTGCTTCCAGACTGCTCCAGCACACTAACTCCAGCTCCTTCTGCACACTCCCTGCCCCTCCTGATGGTTGGGGAAGGGTGGGAAGAAGATGGTATAAAACACGGTGGGAACACTGACAGGGTAGACAAGACTGTGGACAAAGTTGTGCATCAGGATATAAAAAGACCACAGCTGGGTCACACATTGCCAGTTCTGCACAGGGAGAAGCTAAGATTGTAAATGCCTCTGCTTCTCAGCTCCATGCTGTGGATTGAACATGTGGGCTGGAACATGTAATAGACCCTGCTGCCTACTGAGCTGAGCAGCCATCCATCTCTTTTCAGGAATGACTCTTGCTTGAGCCACATGGATGTACTCAGCAAGACACCAGGAGGTAGCTGGGAGAAAAGAAAAAGATTCACATTTTTGGGGCTGACCTGGGACAGCCCCAGACTTATGCTCTTGCAGGTAGCTCCTGCAAAATGGGCTTGCAGCTAGTTTTGGGGATCCAGGGTAAGGTGCCTTGGGGAGGAGGGGTGGGATCCAGCTGGGAAATTCAGGGTTCTATAGGCCTGTGTGTTTGAAAAGACTGAATGCAGCTGGCCTGGGCAGTAGAGGAGAGACTGTGCTGGCTGCATGCAGCCCAGCCTGGACTGGGGAAGCTGCTTGTCACTGCACTAGTCCCTCAACACCCTTCCCCAGGCTTCTCTGGTATCACACTCCCTTTCTCAGCAGGGATCTGCTGATTTGATTTTTTTTTTTAACTAACCCTCCATACTAATAAGTGCCTGGCAGGTTTTGAAGTAAAATAATAGTAATGGGAGCCACCAGGTATCTAAGTAGTAACACAGACATAACACCCCTGCGATTACAGGACCTGCTACGGTGTCCACTGAGATTGCCCATGCTTCTTAAGGATGTTGTAAGGATCAGCATATTAAAGACTGCATCTAGCTGATGCTGTATTGCTAGGTAGGTGAGCACTCAAGCAGAAATTAATTGCTAGCTTCAGGAGATAATTAGAGGGACTCTGAGCCACCCTTCTACTCCAGGCAGCAAAGATCACATGTCTCAGCCTATATGGCTGCAACTGCACAAACCCTCTGCCTCCTGAACTAGGGCAGCCAGCTAAGAAGGATAGATGTACACAATATTTGTTTGCCAACAGGCGATCAGCCATCAATATTTAAAGCTGAATGAGTCTCAAGAGTGGGATGAAAAGCTCTTCATAACACAGTATCCATCATTTTGGTTTTTAATTTTGCACTTGCTCATTTGCTGCCCAGCATTATGAGCATATCAGGTAAATGAATAACGGATAAATAATTCACCAAATTCCTCAATGTCTTGGTCCTCCTAGTCATCACAGAGCTGGGGTGCCTGGCACAGAGATCCTGGAATTACCAAGTGCAGGGAGATGGTCAAAGGGTGACACCACGTTCATACACTACAACACCACAGACACCCAGCTCGCTCTATAGAGGCATGTTAAAACCTCTTGTCCAATAAACCCTGCTCAGGAGCTCTCAGCATTCTCAATAACCCCAAACCATGTCCTTGCCCACTCTGCCCATGCAGTGAGCGCTAGACTCCCACTCCTGCTATTCCCGGTGCTCTGCAGATGTGTCATCAGCACCATGGGCAAGTGCCCTGGAGTCCTGTGTCAACATCTTCATGCTCCTAGGGCATCCAGAGAAATTCCAGTCCTGCCAAAGCCTGTGCTGAAACTCTGCTGGTCAGGTAAGCAGAAATGTCAGCCTCAGCTGCCACTGCTGAACGGGAAGGATGAGTTTGTGTTACACTCCTGGGCTGTCTAGCACAAGAGCTTTGGAATGGCTATCCACAGCCCTTATCAGCACCTTTTATAGAGGCACTTCCCACATCAAGGGTAAAAGGGAGAATGCAGCCAGTGTCTGCTCTAGGAAAGGCACTTAAATCAAGGATGCAATGATATTGGGAAGATCTCCCCACACCCTCTTCTGAAGATATAAGCTGGCTGCACCCCATTCCACAGCCATAACACATCTACTCCTCCTATGTACTATGCTGCTGCCCAAGATTTTTTGGCAAGTCCCTTCTGCTCTAACACAGCTCTCCACTCACCCTTTGCTTTCCATAAACAATGTTGAGGTCTGCAGGCTATGCATGCCAGGTTCAAACATTGTAGGATCATTTTCTGGAGCACGCAGAAGCCTTCCAAGAAATGCTAGCAAATGTGCAACTGTATGGTTAGAACGTAACAGGTGTGGGTGAAGCTATGGGGCATGGTTTTACCATCTGCAATTTTTCTATCAGGCTTCTCGGGGGACCAGACATTCACTCCTGTCACACTTAATACAATTAAAGAGACTTTAATCTGTTCCTACCCTGTCTCACATAGCAATAACCCCTCCTGGTGCTCAGTTGTGCACAAGTGTCCTGATCTTGTGCTGGAGTGTCTTCAGCTGTGGTGAAAATCAGAGCCTAACTCCAGGGCTAGGCCACCCAAAAAGGCCCTACAAGCTATTGGTGGCCAAAAGCAGAGTCATGAAATCCCTGGAGTGCTGATGCCATGGCTGGAATGGTTTCAACTGCCCATGTTCACTGGGTGCTGCTGTTCCTGCAGTAGAAAGCGACCCACATCATGGCCCCTTTGCAGCGTTAGCAAGGCCAGCACAGCATCCCAGCTATACCTCTCAAACATCTTAGCCTTGGTCAGATTTCTCCAGCGCCCTGCCAGAGAAACTCAGCTCTGCTGGGAGAGTCCCTTGGGACACTAGGGGAGAGCAAACTTGTCAGGAGTGCTGCAAAGTTTCTCTAGTCCAGCTTCTCTTTTTGGTCACCAAACACACAACTGAGCTGCTTGGTACAACCTTGGTGCCCAGCCATGCACTGAGACATGTTTTAATTTATGGCAGCAAATAGCAAATCAACTCCACATGTTTGGCACAAAGAGCCAAAAGTTCCTGCTGGAAGATACTGTATGCACAGGAGCAGATTTTCTCCAGCCATGATCAGCAGGCTCTGAACCTCTGTAAAACAGTTTGCTTGTGTTGAAAGCTTTGCAGCTACACAAGACTTCTGCAAACTCTGGTCCTAAAGGTGTTCACAGGTGGTGTGACCTGCTTCAGAGTAATCTGAGCCTGCAGAAGTGCTGATCTGACATGACAATCATGACCCAGGTCTGCTCTGGCTTCAGACCTGGTTTGTGATAGCTGCCTCCCTGCAGGTTTGTGCATTTTTGGGTCTTTTCAGATGAGATGTTGGAGCTAACCAGCTCCACCTGGTCAGAGCGAGCCAGTAGGATACATGGCATGTCTTAAAGTTTAGCAATCAGATTCCTAAAATGTAAATCATGAAACACAGATAACAGTTTTGGTTTTCCTGAAACATGGCTGCAGTAAGTAGTAATTTCTCAGTGCTAAATCACTTCAGTAAAGCCACAGTAATGCTTAGCTGGTGTTGGTGAATGCATTTCAGACTGCAGGCTACTGACATACAAAGCCCATGTACAAGCATGGTTCACAAGCACCCTGCAACATGAGGCAGCACAAAGGGATGCACAGAAATGCGTTAAGCTTTCCTGGGGAGCTTTCTGCTCCTGTCCTCAAACCCTCTTCTTGTATTTCTTCCAATTGCAGCTGTCACAGGGACACATATGCAGTAAAAGTGCTGCTCCGTTTCAGAAAGAAACAGGCACAGGAAATCCCTGGGGAAGCCACGCACACCTAAGCAGTAGCAGGGGCTAAAAGAAAGTCTTTTCCAATCACCCCACCAGGAAAAGCCATGACCTTGCTCCAGTCCCTGCTGTGCTGCTGTAGTGTTAGCATTAGTGGTTACAGGGAATACAGAGACAATGTATGCAAGGGGTCAGTGTTAAGGCAGAGAGTCATCTAGAAGCATAGGAAGAAGGGATCTCCTAAGCTTAGGTACTGCCTGGCAGTTAAATTTGACCTTTTTAAACAGTTTTTACTATCCTGTTTTGGTGTTGTTTGTTTTTTAATAAACAAGTACGAAAGTCATTCTTTTGGTAGGTGCATGGAACTTTGTTTTGCCATAATAAATGGTTCAGCTTGTGCTAGCTGAGTTCAAGAGCAAGTGTAGTGGTGTCTTCAATACACTGCATGGATACTCCTTTTAATGGGAAAATCCACTGAGGTGCAAATGAGCAGACAGCAGATGGTGCTGATATAAAAGATCCCTCTCCAGTTCCCATGGACAGGGCTTCCAGCAGTGACAGTCAGGCCTAGGTTGCTGGCCAGCACTGTGCCCAGGATGGACATAGAGGTACATGTGGAGATGGGACAGTTCAATCCTATCCCTGGCCCCCACCACAACCCAAGGAAGAGAAACAAGAGTGTAGCCTCAAAGCAAAAAGTGACAAGATGTCTTTGCCTCCTTGTTTCATGTTCTGCTGACCTTTAATAATTGCAGAAGGGAAAATGGGCTGCTCAGTTTGCATTAGAAAGTCACTGAAGTGTCTGGTGCTTTCTCCTGCTTATGAAGCTGCTTGGATAAGCCCAGTGAGTGATTCGTGCTACAACCTACAGCCAGGAATTTTGGAAGTCCATTTACATATAGCTAGGAAGCAAAATGTTGATTAATTTGTTCTGATACACTCCAAAAAAACCCTGCTCAAATAGTATCAGTGAGCTCAGAAAGACTATAAATTACCTTGTTCAAGACTGTAAATATTGCATCCATGTCTCTCTGTGTGTTTTAAAGACATCTCCATGGGCTGTGCTTGTGTAGAAGAGATTTGTTTTAATATTTTACCAAGGAATGCATATTTCATCTGCATAGCGCTTGCAAGGGAAGGATTTTTCATTTTGAAAATCTTCTGCTGTGAGGAGACTGAGTGTGGATAATATACAGACATGCAACTGCAATAAGCCAGGATGCTGCAGCTACACAGAGACATGATTAAAAATGCACAAAAAACATAAAAAAAAGGAGAGCAAGATGAAAAATTGAGCAGGCAGCGCCTCAGCAATGAGGAAAACAAGGCAAAAAGCATGGTGCTGAGCCTTAAGCCTCTCATCACTGCAACCGTGAATACGTCAAAGGCCAGCCGAGTTAGGGCAGAGATGGACCTTTAAACAGCAGCTGCTGTTAATTCAGGTTGACCACGTCTCACCATCAGTATCCAGGCTTTTAGTGATCAGGGCTGGCATGGCATTAACATCAAAGGATCGTATATCTGTGGATGGTCAACAAAATATGCGGACTCCTCCAATGCAGGATGACAAAGCTTTAAGGCCCTAGGACCTGCCGATGGCATCTTGTGCAACATTAGCAGCTGATATCACACTTTCTCTTCCCATCTAGGGCACAAGCTTCAAACTTCAAACAAATTTTGACCATGAAGGTAACAGATTCGAGCTCCCTGGCTTTGAGTAGGGATCTGAAGATGGGAGAAAGCACACAAAAAAGAACAATGCTATGAAAACACTGGGAGTTCCGCCTTTGAGGTCAAAGAAACAGGAACGTGTTTGCAGGGCATAAAATCCATGTGCAGCTAACTGCAGTTATCCTGAGACACTGCAAACAAATGGCTAACTCAGCAGCCAGCCCATCCACCCAAGGCACCTAAGTGGAAAGGCCTAACAGAAATATAGTTTAACTCACCCATAATGCTACCAGGGAGGGATTCAGCTTCAGTGGTGATATGGTTTGCCACTTCAATGGTGATATGGTTCAGTATGCCACTACTAGCAACATGTTGAAGGCCTATGCCAAAAAGGGGCTCCTATACTCCTCTAAGACCTCTCAAGCTTTCAGCACCCGATCCTCTCTTGCCTTGCCAGTGATATCTTTGCAGGTTGCAGAAAAGCTTGCTGTGAATTGTGCTTTAAAGACGATGCCTGTCATGTGTCACAGCAGTTGCTGGGCCAGGGCGGTGACTCTGCTACAGGGTATTTGCAGAACATCAGATCGGAGGGCTGGGATAACATAGGATACAGGGATCCCTTGCCTGGCTGCCAGGGGGCAGGTGGGAAGCAAGCAGCCCTGTGGGTTCACAACAGCACCTGATCACCATCAAGGCCTTTAGTTTGACTGTGCTGGGCACTGACAAGGTTCCAGAGCAGCAAAAATGCCAAGCAATGCAGCTGGAAAGAGTCCAGCGTATTGCTTGTTGGTGCTTACTCAGTTTTTTTCACTGAAAACTCTCTGTTTTTATTGCATACTGTTGTGAGGTGAACCAATGCTGTTATACAGAGAGGAGATATGAAACACCGTCAACACTTTTCTTCTTGCAGGGATCAGGATGGAGCTCAACATCATCAGAGCTCCTTCCTAATGCAGTCTCAGACACATCCCTCTGGTGAGCTGCTCATGGCTGAGTGGGTGGCCTGGCTTTCAGTTCTGATTTCAACCACAAAGCACTAAAGCAAGACAGAACATTGTTCCACACTGGAGCATCTCCAGGCTTAGATCAATATGCACTGAAAATCACTGCTTGTATTAAGCAGGGCCAGAAGACCCACAGTCACCTCCTCAGGAGCAGCAAAAGAAGGAAAGGTCTTCTGCCCCTGTATAGTAGCTGTCCTGCAGTCTGTCTTCCAGGTATTGCCAGTTTATCTAGCAGACATAATCTGCCTGAAAGTCCCCTCATTCATCACTTACACCATGGTACTTGAGTGTCTTGCAATCTTTATCAGCTGCAGTGTACTGCAAGTAGAGTCACTACCTGCTGGGAGCCAGCGGGGTACTGATGAGTGTGGTGTGCATGAGTCCTCACGATGGAAGACATCCCCTCTCAGACCCTCCCCACCAAGCTGACCAAACCTCACTCCCCTTGCTTGCTATGGCTGGCTGCAGAGCACAGCCATCTCAACCTTGGGGCAAGCAGGAAGGATGAGGAGCTTGGTTTCCACTCCTCTTTTCTCCTAGGTATGGCTGACCCCAAACTGTGCTACCACAGCTCTCCTTTTCTGTGAGAAACCATGAACGACATCTGGCTGCACATGTTCAGGTAGTCACATGCCCTGCCTGGCCTCCAGCAGCCACCCTATGCAGGGAAAGCTGAACTGCACTCTCAAATACATAACCTCGTGTCTGGTTGCTTAAGAGAGGTCTCCATCAAAGGCCAGGCACTGCGGGCAGAGCACTGCAATGACCGAATATTTAGTTGTTGCATCTGCCTCTGGTTTCATCCCTGTCAACTGGTGTAAACAATCAAATCAAATTAATAAGGGCATTTGGTGGAGGCTTTCAGGTTCTTATCTTGCTTTTAATAATTCATTCGGCTTCCCTTGGCTCTTGCAACCCAAGACCTCACCACTTCTCTCTTCCTGAACAAAACCTGCTGGGAGCCACCCCAAGACCTCTCAGTGCTGTCTGGAGAATTTAAAGGGGCTTGGGCTACAGGCTGACTATGAGGACTAATAGAGGCACACAGAAAACTGACATGTTCACTTGAGCTCATTACTTTTAGTTAACAGCTCCTAAGACCAGAATAACCAAGATACACCTGCTGCCACCACAGTTGGCCACAACACACTTGGTGATGGCATGCTGGCATCATTCTCTGCAGGCCCTGGCTGTCTCCTGCCACCATCATGGAATATAGATATGCTACTGCGCTGTGGCCCTCTAGACAGGTTGCTGCTCTGCTAATGCAGTAGCCACCACAGAGGTAGGGTTTTATCCCATACTGCCCTCTCTATTTACTTTTCTCCACCAAGTCCTGGCTGCATAGCAGGGTGAAAATCCCCATGGCTGGGAGCCAGGCAATGCTCCATACCACTTTGCCCCCTCCCTGACTGCAGCAGAGGTGGTACACCATGTAGGTCTGGGCAGCTCTCACCTCAGTTCATCTGCAGTGGAGAAACCCTTCAGCACATCCTGCATCCATCAGGCAGCTCTTTCTGCTCCCTGATACTGATTTATGGTCTTTTTGTCCAGCTGCTAGAGGAACCCTTTATACTAGATAGCTTTTATCTCAAAATAAGCCCTGGAAAAATACCACAAGCTTTATTTGTCATTTGCTCTGGGAAAGTTTTGAGCTAATAAATAAAGTGAACTTATTTTAAAGGGCAACAGCTTTCCTGGAAACTTAAACTTAGGGCTCTGACAGAAGCAATACCTCCATTGCCTAAATGCACGTAAGCTCAGCTCCTGCAAAATTAGGTTTCTCAGGCTGCAAAGAACAAAACTTCGCAGATCAAATTGCTTCACACTCATGTAATTAGCAATTATCTTCCTGGCAGAAAATGATTCCCCTACAAAATATTTGAGTGAGTCATACCCAAGTGCAGTTTTTTAACTTGTTTTTTTCTTTGCATGTACACACACACAAACACAGAAGCATATTAGGATCTTCGGCCAGGTTCATCCCTTTAATCTGGTCTTTGTTTCAGAGCATTTAACAGTTCTCAGATCTTAAACCACAGCAGACTTCCAGGTATTAATGCTGGTATTAGCAACCCCACTGCCCCACTTAAGTAAAGTTAAGTATGGATGAGAGCCACGGTCCTGCTTCCAGATGTGGTCAGGCCAGGAGTCCTGAGGACAGATCAAAAGATCCCACACAGTTTTGCTGAGCCATTTACAGTGTTTGGACAAAGAGATGGAAGCAATAACTCGTCCATGGAGTTGCGGACATGCAGGAAGCACAGTGTCATGCAGAAGGAGGTCCTAGAAACATGAGCTCTATTTCACATTCTTGTTTTCACAAGGGTTATCACATCCTTTGCCAGAACTTGCTTTTGCCTAAACCTCATTAGAGCAGCAGTCTTGTGAGACACACCTCCAAGACAAAAAATAATTCTCCTTATTCTCTTGGTGTTGTGGGAGCAGGCAATTTTCCTTTTAACAATTTCCCAGCTGGAAAAGTTGGCAAGATGAAAAAATAATGGGTCTCCATATATTCACCTAATGCTGCTGGCCAAGTTTAAGATGAGTCCCCATGCTCAGGATGGGGGACACAACCAAGAGTGTTCAATGCAGCCATTAAAACAATGTATATTCACACGTGTCTGTATTTTGATGGCAATTTATGAAAAACTGGGCTTGAAAACCATTTAAACTCTTGAAGTTGTTCAGCTCCCAAATCATCAACAAAAATATGAAAAACCTGACCATGTGGCAGTATAAACCAGTATTGCCTCCATCATCCTCTGAAAAACACAGCCTTAGGGCTTTGGCCTAATAGAGAAGGGGTATATACACTTTGGATTTCATTCAGCAGTCCTTAATCATCTCTCAGAGGCAAAATCCCCATGGTCCTGCAAAGCAGCATGACTCTCGTACCCATGACAGAAATGCCAAATGGCAGCCCCAGGAGAGTTTTTGCTTTCTTTTTAGACTGGCTCAGATGGGGACCTGTGGGAGTAGTGGAAAGCTGCCTGCATCCAACGGAAGAAAGCAAATACAGCTCTGGCAGGCAGGGTTGGAGGGTGCTTGCAGCAGGATCACATTACAAGCAGAGCTGTCCCCAGATTTCATTTGTCCGCAGCCTGCACCAGCCCTCTCCTATATTATTTCAATACACAGCTTGACCAGGACTGCTTACTTTTGGCTGCTGTTGGCATTTATGCTTGCAAAGTGAATGGTTCACAGGGTACTTACTGCTTTTTTTGTTGGAATTGGTTTTCCAGTTTGAAGGGAAATGTGACTTTATTGAAATGTAAGAATTCTGAATTCCACCCCCAACACAGGCATTGCAATGCTGCTCTAGGATTAAAAAAAGCTTATATTCTGTTTTTATGTTCTTTCCCCTCTATATTGTTTAACATTGTTTCACAATTGCTCGGTAACAGCATGCATGATACAGTCCATTTCTCCTGGCATGGTGACCCACAATTTTATATATAAAACTTATCAAGAGAACAACTCCTCATGTCGAAAGAGACACTAGCCCTTGCTACAGTGAAACACCCCCCACTTTGGCTTGTCATTAGGTAATTTGTCACAAATCTGTCACTGAACATGACATTAGATTTTTTTTTTTTGAAAACTTCGTAAAAAGAATGAATCTGGTTCCTCTCAAAGAAGGTCTAAAGCTGAAATGGTACAACACATGGCAAGCAATGCAGCATCATGTTCACTGAAGAAGCCACCGCTCATCTTGTTTCAGGACATAATGTGGCCAAGATGTCCTCACTGCTTTATGTGGAACTTGCTTATGTTGTTCCTGGCATCCTTAAAGATTCCCAAAGATGCTGTCCACTCTCCTCCACTGATGGAGGTTGTCTGGATCTGCAGTGATGACATTACTTTATGGCTCAACATGGTAAACAAAGAGTCTGGCCCAGACCTTCCATGGACAGCTTCGTTGGCTTCAGCAGGCAGCGGCTGTTTACACTCAGGAGGAACTGATTGTTTGCTCCTAGGTGGTTTGCTGGAGGAGGAATTAGATCTAATTGTGTGCTTGCTTATTTGGGTTTAGGTGCATCAAGGCAGGCAGTTGCTTTGTGGGACAGATGGCCAATAGCCATGCAGGATGGTGCAGCTCTGAGCTGTTCAGCCTCATTAGTTTGCTGGCAGAGCAATAACAGGCCTTCGACATTCTGGCTTCCTATTCTGCCCTCAGCTCACATGTGGCACAAAAATTTCCAACTTTTTTTTTCAGTATACAAAGTGGCTTTGTGCAGTAACCAGATTAAATTTGGAGAGAGCATGAGCCATCAGCCTGAGGCGTCTGGTGTCAGAGCAGGAAATTTGAGGATAAGCACCTAAGAGCGCTTTTGTGCAGCACTATCTCATGCATAGTTCAGATGGCTTCAACAGGGTGTGTACCTCACAAAAGGACGGCAATGAAAGCCAGTGATCAGTAGTAAAGAGATCTGAGAGAGGGTGCAGTTTTGAGAATAGCTCAGAAGTGGAAAACAAGGGGGAAGAATAAATGGTCTATTTTGAAGAGAACAGGCCCACTGGCAGGGTGCTATACAGTTGCATTGGAGGATATAAAGGACTTCATAAATTCTTTAATAGTCTGAGAATAAAAGCCCATAAACACATACACACTTCCCTCCATATATGTACATATGTATACACATACAAATATGCATATATACACATATAAGCTCAGAGAGAACTGTGGGAATCTTCAAACACATCCAAGAATGGTGAGGGAGCGGAACAATTAAGTCTGAAGAAAGTAGTGCAAAGCAATGCATGCATCGATGGGAAAAACCCCAGATGATTCCTACACACCCTACAATGTACATCAGCTGTAGCTGCTCAAGCAAATGACTTCACAGCAGTCAGCCCAGTGATGAACTGCTCTGGCATCAATTAAAAAAAAGAAACACTTGGTCATGCAAACAGTAGGTTGAATAAAATAGCATCAAACCAGCATGATGGCATTCAGTAAATCTGCAGTGAAAGAACACACACGATTTCTGTCATTCCACTTCAGAAAGGGAGAACATAAAGTAACAGGAGGACGACTACTAAAGGCATGCAGAGATTTCTACATTAAACCAGGCTGCACATAGTGGAGCCTGTTTATATATATCTTTGTTTCACTTAAAGGTCTACCTGACACTTCTCATTTATCCTTCCTTGACACGAGAACAAGCGATCTCTTGGTGAAATTAAAAAGCAATAGATTCAAAAGAAACAAAAGGATTGTCATATCTTCACATAAAGTACAGCAAATTGTGGTATTAACTGAAAAAGTATTTTTGAGGTCAGGACATCAGTGTGATTAAAGACAGAATCTGACGTTTAGGGGGAAAATGAAGTTACTTTAAATGAAAGTTTATAAAAAAACATACAAGTCCCTGTGTTTTTATGAGGAGCTATCAATAATATGCTTCCTCATTCAGTCCAGGTCAAACAACTAGGAATAAAGAACTGGTCCAAAGGTGCTGGAGGAAGCTTTGTAGCCCCAAAGCAGTGACACTGGAAATGGTGCAGCTCTCCCATCACCATGCTGTGTATCCTGAGGAGGGTACATATAAAAGGAGATGCTGGCTTATGGCAAGGGGTCAGGGATATGACAGCCCAGCACCAATGAGACCAGTACTACAGTATCTTCCAAATTCCATGCCCACCTTTCAGTATGGTTCTCAGAGGGCCTAAGAAAGGTTGCAGACTGGTTGAGGTCTGGAAACCTCACCTGGCAGAGTGGACCCAGAACAGGGAAGGACCCTTCAGTTTATTTGCAAGACTGACTGCAAGAGGAGGCTGAAGAGAGACCTTATTGTTCTCTACAACTACCTGAAGGGAGGTTGTGGAGAGGAGGGAGCTCGCCTCTTCTCCCTAGTGACAGGGGACAGGACAAGAGGGAATGGCCTCAAGCTCCATCAGGGGACATTCAGGTTTGACATAAGGAAGAAATTCTTCACTGAAAGGGTCATTAGGCAATGGAACAGGCTGCCCAGGGAGGTGGTTGACTCAACTTCCCTGGAGGTGTTTAAGGTGTGAGTGGATGAGGTACTGAGGGGCATGGTTTAGATATTGGTGGGAATGGTTGGACATGATGATCCGGTGGGTTTCTTCCAACCTGGTGATTCTAATATTCTGTGATTCTATGACCTCACCTGAATGGCAAATAGTTCAATTTGAGCTAAGAGAAGCATGTGGAATCCAGACCATTTATCAAAACATGTGTAAACATGCAAATAAGAAAGATGAGAAAAAAAATGCTATGTCTGTAGACAGAAAAAAAGGTTGAATTTATTGGATAAAGAGGAGCAATTTAATTCCCTTTTCTCCAGATCATGTAAGACTCAGCATAACCCCCCGAGAAGGGTTTCCTCAGGCTCCCAGTGGATAGAGTGTCATGCATCAGCTGTTTTTATCCTCCAACAGCCTTATTTCCCCATCCTCCCTCCCTAGCTTGACTCCTCTGGACCTTGTGCTTTACAGCTGTGAACTCTGGCCTGAAGAGATGGGTTTGGAAATTAAATTACTGAAAGATGCAGAGGGCAAGCTGGCAGCCCAGAGTGGACTTTCAGAGGTCGTGTCCTCCTGGCCTTTCCTATGGGAAACTGCTCTCTAAACCTGCTCATAGCCTTCTCCAATAGGTTCAGAGCCTGAAGCCAAACGCTACCCAGTTACACACCTGTGATGCTTTTCTCCATCTGGGTTACCCTGGAAGGGCTGCTTTGCTGCAGGGAGCCTTTTTCCTGTCTCCAGGGCCCTGATTGTGTTGCTCAGAGTCAAAAAGTGACAATCCCTGGGGAAACATCAGCAAAGTGGCTGTTCCATGTCAATGATTGGGATACAGAAAGGGATGAAATCTCTCCATGGTGGGTTCAGCTTTATGGCGGGAATGGAACTCCAGTTCCTGGCTGCTGTGAGGCAGGTCCTGCAGACTGAGCCCAGGAAAAGTACTTGCTATGGTGGGGGAAGTTTGCAGAACGAAATAGCTTAATTTCTTAGCTTTACATGCCCTTGGATACATTAATATCTTCCTTGTGTGCCACAGAAGCATCAGCATTTGGATGTGGCTCTGTATGGTGGCTTATTTGTGGAAGATCCAGCATAGTCACCCATTACAGTTACACCATGTCCTTGTGGCCTGCAACTAGTTTAGGAACCACCTCACAGGGGACCCACGAACGGTGATGGAGCAAGTATGTGGTGCCTTCCTGCACTAGTGCAGGGGATACCACATGCCTGTTGTGGTGAGGACATTGCTCAACTTTACAAACAGCTTTGCTAACCTTGCCTGTGCTTGAGCATGAAAGCCTTGGTGCACATTTCCTTCTATTCATCCTTGCCATTCACAGCTCCCACAAACAGGCACGGGGCAGCTAGGCAGGACAGACAGCCTGCTGCTGTTCACAGCCGTTTATCTCAGCAAAAAGTTTTTCAGCACTCATTTTTTGTATTCAACAAAATACTTAACGCAAACCAAAGCTGGAGGGGAAAGTAAGTGTTCCCTGGTCCTACCAAGGTATTCCTGTGCCAAAGCCCAAGCTCCCCACACAGGTGGGCAATATCTCGAGGGAAGGGAGAACTTGCACACCCTGGGTTTCTTCCCCTTCCCCTTCATCCTGTTCACTATCATTAGGCCTAAACTGGCTTTCAGACAATTTAAGTTTGTGATTTTTTTTGTCCAAAGGTATCTCATGGAAAATATTTAGATGTCTTCAGCCCCAAAGCAGTCAGCAAACACTACTACAGAGGGGTTGCAGCGTTTCCTTCCTTGTCCCTCATCACGGCTTTTTCACCAAGGCGCAGTGGGAAAGGTTCTAAGCCCCTTCACTCACCTTGCATTGCTCTTGTGAGACAAACAGCCCCCATGGTATGGGAGCAGCTTCACCATTTGCCATACGAGAGGAATGTGCCTGGTTCAGACCTGGTTCTGCCACTGCACCAGGGTGGGGAGAATGGCTGCAACATGTCCTAATGTAAGTTAGCAGGGTCTGGGGAGGCTTCTGGTCCCTGGAGGATCTGAGGTGAGACACTGAACATGATTAAATGTAAAGAGAAACTCAGAGCTGGGACACCACTAGGGAAGGTTCTACATAGATAGAGAAGACAGGTCAGCAGGACAGCCACATATCTAAGAATGAGCAGAGTTATCATTTCCACAAGTGACTGCAGGGTCCTACCAATTCCATAAAACTCAGTCAGAAAAGCATAGAAATGGTGAGCAGTGGTTGAGAGGAGGAAGGCGCAAGGGATGTGAGTCCAAGACATTTAGATGTGACACATAAAAGTGCAGCAGGCCCTATCTTTGGCACACCACTATCAGTCCCCCAAAAGCTAGGGATCAGACATATAAGATCCTTATCAAGCTTTAATCCTACACTGGACTCCTTTGGGAAATAATAAAACCAACAACCACAAGTCTCTTCTCTTTGGAGCAGGAGCTATAGCTTTGCCTCCCCAAGCATGTCAACACACATTGGACTTGCTCTCCTATGGCCCCAGCTACCATTTCCCCTGCCCTGGATTTCTGCAGTTTCTTCCAGCAACACCAGTGTGGTGTCCAATTAACTGATCAGTCACGGCTCCACAAACTTTGCTGGGTGCAAACTCTCAGCTACATAAATAATAAATAGGAAAATTAACATCTTGTCTCTATGTCTCTGCTCTTTTTAATTGCAAATGCATGTGGTGCAGGCATCTTAGCGTACAGACATGCACACGCACACACAAACGCACACACACATGAAGAAGCTTAAGTGCCTGCACTCCAGTTTCATTAACTCTGCACTTGCTGATGAGTTCAGTTTGTGGCAAGGCTATATACACAACTAGAAAATAACACTGGCTTTAGTAGATCTAATTTTCATTAATCTTTCTTCTTCTCTCTTTGCCTCACCAAAGACAGGAACTGAGGTTAATCAGAAAAAAATGAGTCTCCTTTACAGAGCTGGTGGGAGTTCGCAACAGGGCTGCATTGGTTATTTTCCACATTCCCCTGAGGCCTATGTAGGAACACAGACATTTAGTCCAAACTATATTACTTGGCTAACAAGATTTACAAGCAGTTTGAGATAATGCAATCATTTCCAAAATGAAGGAAAGGCATGCTCTAAAAAGTAAAGCTGGGAGGAGGGAGATAAGGGCTCATTTTCTCAAAATTCATTAGGTACAGCCTGGGTTTTGTATGTGTGAACTTATGTGTTGGTTTCAGACTTTGAAGACTGAATTAAGGCCAGCTCTGTAGATTCTCTGCTAGCCTTTACCTGCAGCATCATTTTTCATCTACATCTGGATATTTTCCCCTCCCTCTGCCTCTTATACATAAACCCAACAAAATCTAATCAGACTGTCCAACCTCGCCTCATCACTGCTGCATATAACTCCACACAGCTTTGCTTGTCAGCAGTGGCGCAGGAGCAGAACATGTATCAATACAAACAGGAATGCTTAGCTAATGCAATAACTCTCACAGATGGATGCCTGCTTTGCAGTGTGTCAGATCCCCAGAGACAGCACTTGCTCCTTATTCACCTGAAATTGTGGAGTAATGTGACAAGATCTCCAAAATGATCGATGGTCACTGAATCACAGAAGTCAGAGATGGAAAAAACTGCATCATGCTGCTGTCCACCACCTCACCTATGCATACATCCATGCATGTATGTACAAGCTTCTTGCTGCTGATGCAGGATGTCTCCCTAGGGTTGAGGATGGCTGGGTTTCAAATTACTCTGATGATGGGGTTTCCAGCATCTCCTTAGGAGTCTGTGAGCTAACGAGGCAGGCAGTACCCAGTGTACTGACAGTCTTTCCTCCCCAAATGACTAATTTTCACTTGCTCAATCATCCTTGCTGCGCATCCTGGTGAGTCCCCTGTCGGAAAGCAATCTTGTCCCAGCTCCACCAAGCTCTGTACACCCAACATTTCTGCTCTTTGACTACAAGTGAAGCCCTCAGGCTTTCTCCATCTCCATGTCTGTGGTCCTCCTGGGGCATGCACTGAGCTGTGCCCATGCAGACAGTTGAGGGTTTCACTGCAGATGGAATAAGAAATGCAGGTGGTCGTGCGGAAGGGGCAGGATGGTCAAGGCAGAGGAACTCCAGGATGGGTTGAGGACCATGCTCAACATAGGAAAGGAAGCACCAAGGTGTGGCTGAAGCAGGAGAGGGAAGAGCAAGGGAGCAAACCTTGCTCCCTCCAACAAAGAAAGGTGGCACACTAGATATCCTGCCTGGTTTTGAAGACAAACTACCTTAATCCACTCCATTTGCCAGGTTTTAGATGTGCAACAAGGTCTGGTAAGTGCACAGGCTGTTTAATATTAAAATTTCTATTTATTATTTACACAGCAAAAAAGGCAAGTTAGGGAGCTGTTCCAAGGCAGATGTGCTGAGCCTGACTCCAAAAAAAACCCCTCCTCTGCTCCTCCCAGTAAAGCTAAGAGGACTCTTAAAAAAGTCTACCAACAGCTTGTCCTCTCAGCCTCTTCTGCAAACCTGGTCTGCTCGCAGTGCAGTTTCCCTCCACATCTTCCTGAGCCACACTGCCGGGGAGCTGTCCTGCCCTCACTGGCTTCTGATTTCTGACAAGATGAAGGCAGCAAGGGGAAAAGTAAAACGTTTTGAAACAGGACAGTGCTGTGCATTGGCAAAGAAAGGAGAAGAGTGAGGCTAGACTGGGAGATCAGCAATTCAGGGTATGGGTGCAGGAGGAGTTTCTTTGGGGCTCTGGACATGACTATGATGGGATTGAACTACAAGGCTGCAGAGAGGGGGATTCTTGCTGGAGATGGTGGGTAAAGCTCCAGATCTCTTAGGAAATCCCTGTAATTTCAAGTGGTTGCACAATAGTGCTGAGTTGCCAGTTAAATATGAGAGCCATTCAAGTTAAAGGTACCAGCAAAAGCCTTAGACCAAACCCTTGGCAATGCTTCTTTGAAAGAAAAAGACTTCTCTTAACTGGTTCAGACTCTGGCTAAATTTCTTACAGTTTACTGTGCCTGCTTACAGTAAACCCAGGGGTCAGCTAATGTCACTGCCTGCCGACACTCCCATGCTGCTGCTAGGAGCATTGGATGGTCCCTTCCTCTGGCAGCAGCTTTCTCCTATGGGGTTGCTGGCTGTGCCAGGTAGTCCCAAACCCAGCCTCATTGTGCACAAAACCATACTGCTGTTTAGAGCCAGGCAGGAAGGTTGACCCCCATACCCTTTTAAGTCCCAGGTGCCTTATTTTGGAGGTGTTGACAGAAGGAGTCACCTTTTGAAGAAAAGAGCGATCTTCTGGATTATGCCACCATCAACGTTTGTCTCCCAGTGTGCCACTGCAATCAGATGGCTGTGACATAAACGATCATAATAGCTTCGAGGCAGTTTCACATTAATGCATTCAGAGTACCTCACCACCTGCCTCCCAGATGCAGCAGCCATTTAGGAGGCATGACTTTTTAAAGAAATCAGCTGCAATATTTTCCCCTTGCACAGAGCAGTTTCTGGCAACTTCTAAAGAGAAAAAAACTAGCAGCAACAGCCAACACGCAGTGTAAGACACTTTCAGGTAATACCCTTACCCTCACCACACCATGATGAGGAAAGCTTGACACTCATATCAACACTTCTTCCATGTAGCTTCCATCAGATTCTTCTCCAGCACTTCTGTGCCTTTCATGCCTGTACAGATTTGTATTTGTTGATGAACAAATAGAAATCACAGCTCCAGAAAACAAATGAAGAATTCCTTTGCACCCAAACACCTTGCGGGTCAGAAACTGAGCCTCCTCATGACCAACACGTGTACTTAGCCCCAAAACACAGATAGATATCTGAGGAAAATTCCTTGCCCAAACACCACCATGCTGAAAATTTCCACCTATATATGATGGAAGGCCACACTCTTTAGCTTCCAGACACTCAGTGGTTTGCACAATGCATCTCAAAACTTCTCACTGCTTCTCAGAAGGCCTGTGCTGCTCTGGGCCAGCAGAAGCTGCCTGATAGAAACAAAGCAGCTCAGAGTGCAAAGTGGTGGAAGAAGCAACAGGCAAAACTCTGTAACTCATCAGATAATTTAAGATCTCATAAGCAATAAGCAGCAGCAGCAGTCCACAAAGTGGTTTATACAGAGCTTGATGAGTAACTCAGCTGAGCTCCTGGATTACACTCAAGACGAATAATTTCATTTCTGTCCTTATGCAGCAGCCCATCTGCAGTGTGCAAGGAACCATCCTTGCTCTGACATCTTTGGGGCTTCAGATAAAAGCGTAAGAATAGCTGCTAAAATCAGGCAACATGAGGCAAATCTTTCACTTACTTCTGAAAGAGATTCTGCATGCCTGATCTCTATAACTGGGAATGACTTGATATGCACAGATATGCAAAGCCCTAAACTGACACAAAGCTATGAAAAGGTCAAGAAGCGGGCTGTGCTGGCTGATAGCTGCTCCCAAATTCAAAATAAGATTTGGTCAGAGCCACTGACTTACACATTATAAAGCTGCACTAACTTCTACCAGGCACAGTACTGTTGAAATTTAGGTATTCAGAACCTGCAAGGGGACCCAAGATGAACCTGCATAATGTCAGCTGCAGAAACTACAAGTACCCACTTATCTGACTCCATCCAGCCACCACCTCCAACACATCAGTCCTGCTTACTCAACAGAGTCTCCCTGGCTGTCTGTTCAGAGGAACCTAACTGCTTCAGCTTCCCTACACTCTCATAGGATTATTCCCTGCTATACCCATTCTGGCTTCTTAGGAGGGGCCCCTGAGTAATCTAGCATCCACTCTGAACTGCAGGAATCCTACAGCAACACCTACAAGCCAAGGAAGAACTTGCCTTGTTCTCCTAAAGGATTTCAGTCCATATCTTTGAAATGTCTCCTCTACCTGCAACAAGGGAACTTTTGCTCCACATACTTCAGATGCAGATTTTTCACCAGTAGCCCCAAAGTGGAGCTTTCAATACCATGACACTTCAAGGTAGCTCTGCCTTTCCAGCACCTCTTGCTCTAGATGGTTCTGCATTATCCAGAGCTGATTTTAAACCTTAAAGGGATGGTTTTCACCATGCCACAAATTGCCATGTAACTGCTCCCTGGGAATCACCTACTTGCTAGAGGACAAAGGTCTGTTAAGAAGTAGGACAAAAATACCAAGGAGCTTCTGTGGAAACAAACAAACCAACCCCACACCAATCAAACAGTTAATACTGGGTTTCTTAAACCCATGGCTGCCATTGCTCTTGGCTAGTGGTAGGTATGAGCCACTGCAGCAGATGCCTTCGGTCTTGCTGGAGTGTGGAGTGCAGGAGACGACTGAACAGAGCTTGTGCTACAGCAGACACTTCAAAGCACAGCTGCATCAGCAAGGCTGTCTGTGTGCAAGAGCAGGAGCACATTGAGCCATACCTAGGGATCAGTCTGGCTTCCCAAAGCATGGCAAAATAACAGCAGTCTTCTCTCCAAACTTATGAACATGAGATGATGAAGCACTTTTGCTTCATCTGCTTGAAAACAAAAAGTCACAACTCTGATGGTAAAGAAGAAAGTGTAAACAGTTCCTTTTCACCTGAGAACCCCAAAGCTGTCCAGAGAAGTGTGCAAATCTTGCTTTCTCCTGTTCTACAACTAGTGGCTCACCAGTAAAGTGAGGTTAACAAACCCTTTCTGGCGGAAAAACAGCTTCCAAGAGGGCTGTGGCAAGGGAGAGTATTTCTATTCTGAGCCACATCTCCCAAGGTCTTCAGTGCCCAGCTGCTTTTCCCAGAACTTGCTTTAATTTCACAGGAATGAAGGGAGGGAGGGGCAGGATGCAGAGACTCCTTTTCTGGGGGGCTTCCTTTTAGCACAGTGGGCTTTCAGTTTTGAGGTGATCACAGGGAGGCAGGGACAAATAAGTATGTCAGAGCGACACGGGCTCTGGTGTTTGCTCAGTGGTATGCCTAATCCTTTGCCATCACACATCAAACATGTCAGGCTCTTCAGGTCTCTTTATTTCCTAATTTATTCTCCCAGGCAAAGACATTGACTGTTTTGTTCTAGTATAATGCCTGTCCAGGGCTGTTTCAGAGACTATCCCAGCTTCCACCAGCTGGGTAATAAACCAGGATAATAATATGTTGCAGCAGAGCAATTAGCAGGGCGAAAGGAAAGCTGAGCAAGGGAACAAACATGAACGAGTGTGAGGTGATTTATTTTCAATTTAACTTATTAAAACCACTCTGGGTACAGACTGCCTTTTCCCACTTCATCTTCAATATTGCTCCATCTGCCTTGAGACCAGGCAACACTGACGTTTTGACAGACTAACTGGAAGCCTGGCTACTCTTCCTATTGCTTCCTCTGTGGTGTGATGAAAACAACACAACAGTCACAGTGTAAAGCCCTTCTTTCCCCAAGATAGATCTGAGTTGCAGAGTCCCAAAGCACAACTGTGTCCCTGTCCTCGTGGTGATCTCCATTTGCACTGGCATGCAAAGGCCAGTAAAACAGCAGGGAAATGTATGAAGTCCTGCATGGAAAAACACCTACTTCCCATCCTAAACTAGGATTTGCACATCTGTCATCAGTGCCTCACACAAGGAATTACGGCTGCCTCACTGGCAGGATTTAGAGCTGCAGTCAGCTCAGGAAGATCACAAGGCTGTATTTACTTTCTGACAGATGTACGAGTTTATCACATTGGCTCCCTTGAATATATATGCACTGAAGTATACATGAGGTGTGACGCAAAATCCCCTAGAATGTGCCTGTAACTTATTTTACTTAACAAATTAAGAAAATTAACTACAATCCTCTTCAAAACAGTTCCCTTTTGAATTGTTGAGTTGACAGACAGCTGTATACAATGCTGTCAATGTTTAAGGCATTTCTGCAGACCATTTTCTGAAAGGTTTTGAGGGTCTCCTTGTTTTTGCTTCCACATCTTCTACTGGCAAAAAAATGTGCACTTACTTGATTTTTGGGAAGTGGGAGACAGGTCTGGCAAACAGGTGGGTGGCTCAAGCACAGTGATGTTGTTATTAGCTAAAGATTCCTTCAAAGACAAAAAGGTAGGTCAGTGTACTTCAACATTTTTCCAAGCTTGGTTAGTCTTGTTTTTTTTTCTGTCAGACCTTGTGTGTCCAAGGTGTCTTTGGGCTGAACTCCAAGAACATAACTGTAAGAATATCCTGGCCTTTTTCTGGGCAGTTAAGCTTCCTGTCCAAGGATTGACAGCACAAAGCATGCTGGAGAAGGGGTTTCCTCACTTGTGCAATGTACCAATTTGGCTCTAAGTTGCACCCTGTTGCCAGCTACTAATATGAAAACTGCTTTACCCTAATATGTTCTTAAAGTGCTTTCCCTGCTCATGGGCACTGGGCTATATGGTTGCACACTGTGATTGTGCATCTAAAATTATGGCATCTGATAAAATGAAGGCAGAAAAGGAAGTTAGAGCTCAAGCAAAAGTCTGCCAAGTTTCTAATAAAATTCAAAAACACAGCAATATTTAAGAGCGTACATGAAGCCAGCATTTGTCTGTGTTTCAGTCTGCCTTGAAATCCCCTGAGCAATCAACCCACATGGAGGAAGCTTAAGGAATGGAAAAATCAGTCACTTCTATTTCTCATGTCTTTTTTAGACTGCAAAGTATAATGTGCAGTAGGAAAATGAGATCCAAACCACTTACTCTGCAACAAAAGCAATTTTAGTTGTTTTTAACTTGAGAAAAACAAAGATGGCTCTTTCTAAGGCCTCTCATGACAGAGGTCCATGTATGCTTTACTAACCAACTACCCTTAAATGTGAAAATTTCTCAAAAGAGTGCACATGTTCACTAGCTCCCCAAGTGATACTTTGCTTCCATTGTGCATGGGCACACATGTTGTCATCCAAGAAGCTTGTTCACGAGTCTAAGTAATAAAAAAATCATTTCCTCCCACTGCATTTCCCTCCAACTGCAGTTTTAGCTATTTAGTGTGGCACTCCCTAGCATGGGTTTTCAGTCAGTTCTTGTTAAATATCTAAGAGGGAAGAGGCCCCTGGGCATTTGTGCTGGGTTTGTAGTTGTGTCCTCCAGTTCATACAGAAAAGGTTTGGCAGAACCAGCTGCCAAGGTGCCTGTTTCCCACAGTCTTGCAGAGAAAAAAGGGTCATGGTGGGAGACACACACAGGTCCCGCAAAAGTCAGGAGGACGGCGAGGGTCACATTATCACTTGCATATTATTCTGTGTCGGTACAGCCATGTGTTCTGAAAGGAGAGTGCAAATGGAAACACCTAGAAGGACTTTTCTTTCAAGTCCAAGTGAGGAAGACAAGGCTCCTCTCTCCAGCATAAACAGTGTCTCTCTCTAGGAACTACCATGGTCTGGAATTGGGCTCACACGAGCCACAGGACCACCTACATGACTTGCTGCCATGCCATGGACATCATTAATACAACTGAGTGAGTCAGGAGGGAGAGAGCAGTCTGGCCTGGGGCACCTACAGGAGCAGCCTAAGCTGTTGTTCTCTGGGTGAAATGGTGGGACAAGTTGTTCAGATCAGGCCCTATCATGGCAATGTGCAGAAGAGAGAACAAGGACTACGCTATATCTAGCTTCCCCTAGGTGAAAGGGAAAGCTTCTTGTAAACTCTTGATCGCAACCTTAACCGAGTTATGGCTATGAGGAGGTCCATCCTACAATATGTGGAACAAGCTCCAATCCCACGATAGGGTGAGGCATGGCAGTTGATAACAGCCTAATATGGGGGTCAAAGGATATCCAAGGATCCTAAGCAATCTAACGGAGATCAAGGTGAATATCTGGGGGGTAGAGATGGATAACCCTGTGGCTGCAGAAAAGCATGAACCTGGAAAGAGGCAGATGGGGCTGGAATCACCCATAGCTGTGCAGAGACTCCATTTTCCTTTCCATATGGAACAAGCTCTTCACTGACGTTTTGACTCATATCCATATGTTTGCAGCTTTTCCTCTTCTTGGAGAAGAGGAGAAAGCTCACGAGAAACAACCTTCAGCTGCAGAAAAAAATGTACCTCTCAGGGGCCTTAGCCAGGTTGAGGTGGATTGCTACAGAAATCTTTATGAAAGCTTTAACTAAAAAAGATGTCAATGGCCCTGAGTTGCAGCAGGTTATTTCCTGAGCTCTGATGATGTTAAGTTGTATCCTAGTGTTTTGCTCAACCACTCAAAATCACCACCTTGTACAATAAGACCGGTTTTCTAAACACCATAGCTCACATTTTAGCTGCTTGTTTTATCAAGTGTAATACCAGTTCACATGTTGTGAAAAAGTAGTGCCCTATAATCAGAAACACCTTTGCTTGTGACATTTTTGGCTCTAAATTTTGTCCCTGAAGCATTAATTCCCCTTATGGTGGGAGTTTTTCCCAGTTTTACTTTTGAATATAAGGGATCTCAGATCCTTAAATAAAGCAGTACAAATCACTGCATTTAAGTAGAGGTCACTTGCTGCTCTGGCTTAAGGAAACTTTCTTCCTTTCCTCTAAATGTTCATAATTCTCTTCAGAGGAATAATATTTACTATCAGAGCTGTACAAAAATATCTCACTAAAAGATTCTTTCCCCTTAAACATATCTTGCAATTCTTTGCTGAACATTTCAAGCCTTCCCTATCCTCCAAACTAAATCACAGAATCACACAGAATCACAGAATCACCGGGTTGGAAGAGACCCATCGGATCATCGAGTCCAACCACTCCCACAAANGTTGCTCTTCTCTGGACACTCTCCAGAGCGTCAACATCCTTCTTATGGTGAGGGGCCCAGAACTGCACACAGTATTCAAGGAGCAGTCTCACAAGTGCTGAGTACAGAGGGAGAATAACCTCCCTGGCCCTGCTGGTCACACCGTTTCTGATACAAGCCAGGATGCCATTATTTTTATATATTTTTAAATATTGTATTTCTTTTGTTACTGATTTTATTATTTTAGTAGAGGAAATACCTATTCCCCTGGAATTTCTTTAAGTCCTCACTGCTGTTGTTTCCCACTCACTTCTTCGGCTTTCTTTCCAGTTTTTTGTTCATTTTTCAAAAGTGTGAAGAAATGGGAGGGGAAAAACGGTAAAACTACTCTCTCATTTCTTTTTGCTAAACAGGCATTATTAAGCTGATGAAATTCTGAAATGCTACCAAGTTACTACAGCCATGGTTTTACTTTTCATGTGCCATATCAAAGATTTCTTCCCATACACCCAAGGAACTCTGGAAAAGATGGAGAGTAGAAAAAGAGAAAAGTTTAAGAAAAAAAGTAAGTAAAGAACTTCTTCCCCAACCCTCCCTGTGACCCAACAGTCACCTGTTGTCCTGTTTGGAAAGATGGAACAAGAGCATTTTCCAATTTCAACACAGTGAGATTTTGTATTTTTCAATAATTTTTTTCCCTTCTTCAACCAGTTCTACCCTGCAGACTATCTAATAATTTTCCTATTTAATATTTCTCTAGCTCATCTTGCATTTGATTTCATAAACAGGGCTCAACATTAATTATTTCTGGTTCTGGGAATAATTAACTCAGCCCTCATCATAAGCAACCTGCATTATTCCTGCCCCCACAATGCATTACATCTACATTTATCACATCCAAATACAGTTCCATAATTCTTTGTGCAAGTAAAATTCTAAGACAGAGGGCACCATGCCCTGCCCCCGTATTGTGGTTTCCCTCTACTCAAGATATACCCCAAAGCCTTCATCCCAGTGAAATGCTGTCTCAAGGTCATGCTACCTCCAGGATGTCTAGGGGCAAGCAGTTTCCTAGTTACAAGGTATTTGTCTTCCGCACCAAGTGTCCATTGTGAGATATGGAGAATGAAACTCTGGGGCATTATCAGCCTAAGTCAACACATACTATTAATAATCATTACTTCTGTGCTGCATATTGCTTGGCACTCTCAGCCAGATTAGCTCTGCTTTTTGCATCACAGATGTACACAGGCTTATTACTACACAGTTTCCAACTAATGTAATTGCTTGAGTCATTGCTAAAAACTACAGATATGACAAAGAAAAAAAAAAACAACTATAAATTGATTGTCATGGGGATCAAATGATTTTTCACCCCACATTTGCTTGAATGTTTGCTTTTTTCTCTGGTTTACACAACAGAACTGCCCTAACCATTCTGTAGTAGCATTGCCAGGCCTCCTTTGTTATAGCGAGAAGAGAAGCAGGTGAGTGCAAGCACAACTGACTGCCCTGGGGAAAGATCTTCGCTGCAGGTGCAGCTGATCTGGTGGAAAGCAGCAGCTTGGGGTAGGATGGGTAAGAGGGGCCAAAGCGACCAGCTCAGACCAGGACAGAGAGAATTACTGCCCCATAACTGCAAATTTCCAGCTATTTTCAAGAGTACATCCTAGTAAGTTTGTCTGCATTTTATTTTGAAACGTAACACTTACAGTCATTTAAACTGTCTGAATTAAGAGAAGAGAAAAATGAACCCCAAAACCCTGAAATACGGACAAAGCAAATAGAAATTATGTTCACAGAAGCCTCCTGATACCACACAATGTCCTGTGCTGGAAAGAAAGATAAATGCTAAAATGTTAAATTTCCGTACTTCCAGTATGTGTCATTGACAGAAAATCCTAGTTTTGAGAGGGAACACTCGGGACATACTGTTTTGGTTAACTACACTCTGTGTTTCTGCTGTCCAGTATCATGCATGTCCTGCCTGATACAGATGTACTCTTGTGTGGACCAGCAAATCAACGCTTACAGGTTGTCAGAAAGCCGTGTGTTGCCCAGGTATACAGTTTAGGACTTCCCAGCCATGAGAAGCTGCGCTGATTTTGTCCTTATAAAGCACGTTAGGAGACACAGACTGACTAGGAAGCAGGTGCTGAGCAAGATGAAACATCCTCAATGAATTATTTCAAACAGACCATGCCCCAAAACCATGAGCTTCTGCTTCAGCACTGAAGCACTGTGTGGAGAATTGAATCTAGCCTTTCAGCCTGGCAGTATCTATGGGATATTAGAAAACCTCTGAAGGTCATTGATTCCCCCCAAGAGATGCTTGATGATCGAAGCTGGCAGGAGAAGGCTGTGGGCAGGATGTGGTTACTGTTTTTTCTCCTCCCAGTAGACTCAGTCACACCTGTGGTGTGCTGAACTGCAGAAAGATCACTCTAAAGCCCACTGGCTTGTAGGGGAGCTGAAGCAATGAAGCATACCAGGAAGCTCCCATGGTCTGGTCCCAGACCCTTGCGATTCTATTTCCCATCTGCAAGGGCAAGATTTATGGGGTTTTTTAAGTTTCTACAAAGTCTCCAAAGTCCCGTGGCCAGGATGTGCTGGCATGGCAGGTCTAGGACAACTCCCCACAGCCAGTTCTCTTTGGCAAACCTCTACCCTCTTTTTGGGTAGAGGAATAACTGTGGGCTGCAGAGGAGGTGAAGGACAGGAGAGACAATGTGGGGGTAACCTATCTGACTTGGGTGCTCTAAGGAACCCTCACTGTGGTTAAACTGCCCAAGGGCAGCTGATAATGCACAACATAAAAAGGACCCTGTATGCACAAAGAGGACTAACAAGCAGTGGGGTTTCAAGCAGAGGCAGGACGATTACCCAGCAAGGAGAGCCAGGCTGGGTTGGACAAATCCCTAAGAGTCACTGCTAGAACTATCAGAAGAACAGAAGCAGGAGCAGGCTGGTTTTCACTGCATGATGCCTGTGCTGGAAGCAGATACTTTTGGGGCAGCAATCCCCATGGGCACGAGTTACCATTCACAGACTTTCAGGCAAATGGGAGTTGCTGGATGCCATCTCCAGACACGTACAGCAGGGCAAAGATTTTCCACACTGTCCTGAAACATCTATTTTTAAACTATTGTATATGTTTCCTTTCACTACCAGTCATACTCATTTGCTTTGAAAGGAGGTTAAAAATAAGGAGAAAGCCCCTTGTTAATTAAGTGACTGAATGGGCCTATGCCTATAGCTGAAGTGATTTACTGCCTCATCCTTCTAGCAGCTATACAGGCTTAAAGGCTGCACAGCTCTTGCTTGGAAGTGATCTGGGTGAAGATGAACATGGATGAGATGGGACTGACTCTGGTCATCAGCTGCACGTCTTTAACCTCCAGACAGGTCTTTGGAAGGGAGGCCCACAAGGAGGGGGCTGATCACAGTTTGAAACCTGTTGCAGCTCTGCTGGTACCATGTTTGGTGTTACTTGCTCCAGAACATCAAAATTTGCTCCCACTTCGCTTTTTCTGAAAGGACAAACTGACAGAGATTTCCTAAACTCTCGTCTACAGGCATTCTTCCATGCACAGGAACACCCCTACTCTCTGCTAACCCAGAGGACAAATCGTGTAATCCTTAAAGTGAGTCCCAGCAACTGATGTATCAGACAGGTTCCTGGCTACCTTCAGAGGGGAGGCCAGAAAACACCACTGCGAATTAGGCGTCCCAGAGTGATGAGACAGGGAAGAAAAAGATTAAAAATGCTTAAAGTAAAAGGAAAAAGGGTATAAGGAATAACATAATGGAAGGAGGGAGGGGCAAAAAAAGAGAAGAAAATGGAAACAAAGTTTAAGACAAGCTTCAACAACCATCAGAGAAATAGAAAATAAAATGAACCTCTCACCTCCAACAAGGTGTTCAAATACCTGCACTCTGGGTATCAAAAGAAGAACTCAGGCAAACCAGAGGGATATTATTTGGAACAGCTTGCTGGCTTTCCCTAGAGTTTAATAATAGCAACTATATTTATACAACTAAATGTTTTTGTTAAAAGGCTAAGTACTGGTATGTCACGCTAGTCACTTTAATTTAAAATAAATTCTAAAAGTTCTCACTGGAAAGGCTTGCGGCTAACCATAAATACATGCAACATTCAGATGGATTTTTTTTTTTTGAAAGCAGATTTATTCTTCTTCAGAGGTACTAAACAGCACAGCAGTGCAGCATTTCTGTACCACGAATTTCCAGAGGGCCTGGGAGTCAGGATTTCTAACTGATCTTGCTGCATTTTATTTTTTTAGCCCTTCAGCATGGAGGGGTAGCTCTGGATGGTTTGATGTGTGGTTTTTTTTGATATGTGAACAAATTTTAAAAGACAGAAGAGAGAGAATGAGGAAAATTAAAATGGCAGAGTCCCGTGTAGCCCTCAGTTACTCTTAACTTAACCTTGTTACTCTTGGCCAATTTGGAGAAAAAACATGGTCAGGTTATGACACTGAAAGCAGCTGCCCAGATTCCAGACCTGGGCCCTCTCTAGGTGAGCATCAATAGCCTCGACTGCTTACTGCATTCATTACTCTTCCCTAAAATGGGAAACAACAGAAAGGTTCCTGCAGGAATGTCCAGCCCGTGCTCTCCAATAGGCTCACTCACAGGGAGACATTGCCGCGTGTGGTAAGACTGTCAGGCCGTGTGCTGGGTGGCCCTGGCTTCCTTTCCTTCCCAGACAGAGGGAGCTCTTTGCTGGTGGCCATCAGAAAGCAGGAGTGCCTTGATTCCTGCAATGTGGAGGGTGGCCAGCCCGACCCCCTCTCTCCTGTGTGACCACATCAGGAGACACTGCAGGAGGATGCAGGTGTCCCTTTTTACTGAACGTTTCCATCTTGTTTGTGAGCCTCAGGATGATGAAAAGGAGGTTCACCCGCAAACTGGCCCAGCACCGACCCCTTGGCCAGCATCACTCTGCCAGGAGGGCGAATGCAGCCACGCAGGTTCGAGTCTGCAAGGGGACCGGTAGCTTCCCTTCTTTTTGTGCTTGCAGAGGGTCTAAAAATATCACTGATGGTCTTTGCATGTGCTTTCTTTGGCTGGTAAGCGTTGCCGGAGTGCGTGACATCATACATTTGCGTTGCCCTAGCAGCAGTCCCACAGCAAAGCAGCAGAGCAGCAGCAGCAGTGGGTGCAGAGGCCAGCAGTGTTGCAGTGAGCTCTGCAGCAGAGCGCTGCCCTCATCTGAGGCCTTGGCCCCAAGGGAGCCTTCCAAGATATGGCGCAGCCCCTTCCCACTGGCGCAGCCGAAGGGCACGCTCCATTCACGGGCCTTTCTCAGGAGCACGGTTTTCACTGCAGCTGTTAGAAAGGATAATTACACTGAATTCCTTAGAAGGGACTGAAGTCAGTCTGCTACCAGATAGCAGGAAATATTTATAACAATCACTTCCAACTGCAGCCTTTCATCCGAAATCTAAACAGAAAGCTGAAATCCCCAGGCCTGTAAGCTGATACCTTGGCTATATATGGTCAAAGAACTACACCGGGGAGAAAAAGATAAGTCCCTAGCAATCCTCATGCACGCAGCACCAATGAGATCCATTAACCTCTGTTAAATTAACAAGCCCGTTCCATCAATCAGCTTTGACGTATGATTGCCATCATATTTCATTAACTCACTACTGTGAATGTAGTATGCTGAGATGTTCCTGGGACAGCAAAGCTGTCCCAGGAACATCTCAGCATACTACATTCACAGCCACAGCTGTGACCGGGTACAATATGCTGGAAAGTCCCCTGGCCTTGTGTGCCTGCAAAAGCAGTTCTGAATTACAGAGCACTATTGCAGAGTCATCAGGTGATCCACAGCACTCCCGAAGCAATGCACTGCTGAGCAGAGGCAGAGCATTTTACAAGATGCTCACTGGCAAACAACGGAATGGTGTTTTCTGGTATCCAGGCTTGCAGAAATAACAGCAAAAATAACTCCTGCATTAAAATGGATCTGGAAAATCACAAGGCATTGAAATGCTTTGCTTCAGTGTTCAGTAGTGAACACTACAAAGTTCTTTTGATAGCAAAAGTCCACATTTTCCACTAAAATACCAACATTTTTTAATGAACCTTCCACATGTCCTTCCACAGAAGAAATGAGCTGCAGAACTCTACTCAAAGAGGTGTTGCTTTCCTGTACTTCTAGCTGAGGGTTTGCTAACCTAATACCAGAAATGTCAACTCTGTCCTGCTTTCCTCTCTGGCAAGAGAACTCTTGCCTACCTCCCAGCTTTCAGGTTTACTGTTATCTTGAAAGGATGCTATTTCTGGCTTTGCTGTGTAGTTGGAAGGGAAAGGATACTACCTCTTAGGTAAGACACAGAATAGGGATGTATGTTCATTGACACAAGGGCTTAAAGGCCAGCATGGTAGATTTTCCTCCTGGGGAAAGAATAGATTCATGACCTCTGAAGAATCAACAGCTTTGGCCTTGTGATATTAAGTGTTTTATTTGTTCAAGAAAACACTTCTGCACATGCACTTCACCATGGAGATGGTCTAATGCTCCAAAGCCAAGAGCTGGCATTACTGCTTTTAGTTTGCTTACCTGTAACATTAATCACGAACCAGCCAAGTGAGCTTACTAACAGGCATAAGCCTTGAGATGATGCCCACAATGCTTGACCCTCATCAAGAGATCAGCCTCTGCACAGGACATCCCAAGCAGTCTAACAGGCAGATGAAACCATGTGTCTCTGGAATAGCTTGTTTCTTTTTCATTGCGGTTGAATGCCTTTCTGCCAACCCACAATTCATTACTTGCAAGTCAGTTTCAAGAAGCATCTGAATTAAAAAAACAGATATTATAAAAGTCCTGTTTCCTTTTGTGAGATCTAACACACTGTCTCATTCCACTTATTGTTACTAGGCAAACAGCATCAAATTCATTTCTGCATGTCCCTGCCATATGTGGTGACAAAGTCACGAGAAAGATTTCTATTTAAGACAAACACTCATTTGTTTTTTTCTGTAACTCATGCAGGGTATGGTCACAAAACCAACAACCAACCCAATTTTGACTGCAGTCAGTGCCAAAGTAGCAATAATGCCAGTGGGCTATGCCATAGCAAATGGTGAGTTTGCAGGGTGGAAACAACTATCAGACAAAACAAGCCTCTTTACAGTGGTGGCAAGGAAGAAGATCTAGACTTGAGACCTGCAGATTGAAATACAAACCCCAGTAACTTTTGCTGGTACTCATTACATGGGCTGTATCCCAGTCCATATTGGGTGTAACAAACCA
Organism: Piaya cayana; assembly: GCA_013389865.1. NCBI lineage: Eukaryota > Metazoa > Chordata > Aves > Cuculiformes > Coccyzidae > Piaya > Piaya cayana. The sequence goes on from WAAB01009381.1 coordinate 253,347, forward strand.
GTGCCAGAGAGACCTTGATGCCTGCTGGCCTTTCCCATCTTCCTTATCTGCTCTAGAGCCACTTTCCGTCAGTGTTTTCCTCATGCCTCAGAAGCCCAGTTACCTCTGACCACTGATCAGCATCTCTCCCTGCCCATGTGCCACAACCAAACACATGGTACTAGCAAACCCTGCATAGGAAATATGGAATGACAGATCTGAAAGGGAAGATGCATCTGCTGGATGTTCCTAGCCACAAGCTTGGAAAGCAAAAGGGCCAAATAGCACAACAGAGAAGTGACATTTGCAGGCAGACTGATGCAGCTGCAGACCAGCTAGTTATACTCCTTTGCTGAGAGAGCCACATGCTCTCTTTCAAGTGAACTTCCTCGGTATAAATCTGAATGTTAGAAATACTTGTTGGATCTTCTCTCAGCAATTTCATCAGTTATAACTCGGGGGTTTAGCTACTCGGGAAAACTCTTCAGGCTTATCTTCAGTCTTTTAAACTCCTCTAGACTTCAAAAATGTGCTGACTTTGTCTGCAGCTGATAGCCTTGAGATTTGAAAAGAGCTCCTTTGCTGAAGGAGCAGCTGTGAAGCCTACAACAGAAGCAGTGACCAGATGATTAAATGCCTCCTTCAAGGCATTTTCAGCCACAGCTGTGGCTGAGATGGTTTCCCTCTTCCAGGCTGCAACTACTCTTGCAAGTGTTCTCATTGAAAGGGGCATTATTCTCCCTTAAACCAGCAGGAGCTGTTCCAGAGACCTCAGTGCCCTCATCCACAGTGCTAAGACAAAATGGCCTCAGGTTCCCTGCCATTCTCCTTCCTCCACTCTGCCGAGTCAGAGCAAAGAAAGCTCCCATTGACAAGATAGTGAGAAGGAAGAGGTGCAAGCCTGAGAAACAAATGTCTGATGGGAGCATCTCAAAAGATAGCCAGCTTCCAGAAGGCAAGAACTATCCTCCACCACGTCAGTTATGTACTGAGATGCAAGAAACAGGTTGACAGTGAGAAATTAGATAATAAAAGCTCTGATTTAACTCACTATGGCTTCTGTTATGGTTCCAGTATGTGTAGTCCCAGTGCCTGCTGAATTTTACTTACATCTGAATTGCAGCCACCTTTGGAGAACACTACTACAAGGCACAGAGCAGCAGCAGCAAAAACGTGAGGGAGTTTTGTTCTGTAGCTCAAGAGAGGTGAGACATTTTCACTGTCACAATATGGAAACAAACCTCAACCTCCCTCACAACTGAACCCTGACCAGTGTGACTGCACCTCTATAGCAGGATCATGGCCCAGGGCCTTCCCAGCACAGTAAATCTCTGCAGTCCTAGTGTTGCAATGTGGATTTCTGTCACTGAGGACTGAAGTAGGCAAGGGTGATGTTTTATTTATTCCCATGTGTCTTCTCTAAAAGAACAGCTAATTCCCCTTCTATATCTACATAGTTTCTCCTGCTTCAGCCCTTAAAATGAAAACCAGCTAGTCTTCAGTGGAGTTTCCAAATTGCCTAGTTTTCACTGAGAGGAGAAAATGCAGGGGGAAACCCCTCAATCAAACATTTCCCCATATTCATCTGTTTCAAGAATGACAACCAACAAGCCTATACAATCTCTGTCACACAGGGAGGTAAGCCAAATGACCTTTACAGGACATCTCTAGAATCTTTGACATACATAACTATATTGTACTTGTAGTTTAGACCAGCTGCGAGATTAAGCCTTTCTTTACAGACTACCATTTATGTTTAAAAGTCAATGGCCTCCACGTCAACCAAAACCTGCATACCAGTAGGCAGAGAAGATCCTCAAGAGACATGAGCTGGGTTCTCCTGGAGGGTTTTGACAGAGCTATGTGTCCTGTTTCATAGTGAGACTGACCAATGGAGGAACAGGAGAGAGCACTGCTTGTGCTAGCATATCTTCAGATTCACTTTGCCCAAACTGCAGTATATGCCCATTCTCAGGAAGATGTCCATGTGGGAAGGCTTCCCCTCATGAGTCAACCAATGTTTAGGCTTCCAGCATCCCAAGGGTTTAAACTCAGCATGTTAGTTACAGGTTTGCTACAAGCTTATTGGAAGGGTCATAGACTACTCCATTTCAGCCTCTTGTTCTCATACAGTAGCTTCACACCACCTTATTGCATTAATGACCCACTCTTCTTTCTGCATTATAAGTCATTAGTACAATGGTGTTGGGGAGATAACTGCTGCCAAATAAAGGCCCCTGCTCACTGGTGCAAAGAGAACATAATTTTACTTAATTTTTAATAACCCAAATGCAAGCCTAAAGCTACCCTTGTTCAAATGTGTTAGCAGAGCTCACCAGTTCTCCTCTAATTAGTAGATGTGCCTAAGTTCAAAGAGAAATAAATTAATAAAACCCATGCCACAAATCAAAGGTTGCTGTACTTCAGCAAGCACTGGAGGGCAGGCAGTATGCCCCACTCCCTATCATTGCTGAGCTCTGGATCCAAAGCTGGCATGTAGCTTTGTGACTCCCACCTGCTCCTTTGTAGCATTAGCCATCACATAACCAGGGTGCTAGAAGCAAACCCTACTTGCAAAGAGCTGTTGCACAAGTTGTCTGACTTAATATATACTTTTCAACACATTGGCTTTCACAGAGAAAATGAGATGCTGAAGTGTTGTTGCTTTATCTTCTGCCACAGTTGCTGTTAGCAGGGGTTTTCAAAACAGTTGGCCTAAATCCATCCTCTGCTTAAGTTTCCAGAGTTAATGCAGTAAAGTTTGGTTCAAAATGAAACCCGAATTTTCTCTGAAGCATTAAATAATTAACCTCTCACACAGCTGAAGCTTCAATTAATTTCTTCAGACTTCCAAACTAACTTACTCAGTTGCAGTTTTCCTGGAGAGTTAAACCTTCTTCCCTAACTAAATACTGTTCACACAGATCAGTACACTTCCCCTCATGTCTAGCAAAGGAATTTTAAACCTCTGCTCTAGCTGGGAGGTAAGAGATTAACACAATATTAAATATGAAGCTCTTCATGCCACCTTTTTTCTTTCCCTCTCTCACATACACGTGCCCATACACACAGAGTGCTCATGAGCTTGACACCAAAACGCTGACCAGCAGCAGGAAAATTCAGCTAAATTTAGTTCTCACTGTCCCATCCACACTGATTTTTCTTGGCAAGGCCAGGAGATTTCTTTTTTTTCTCATCGCTTTTACCTTTACTGTCTAGTGCCAATTCAGGGCTCTCCCTGCAAGCACACTGAAGCTGAAACTTGTGCAATATCAGCTCAATGCATTTAACACATAGATGTCAAACTCATTCTGTAGCAAGAGCCAAACAGCTTTTTCCAAGTAGCTGTTGCAAACTCGAGCAGCCAAACCTTGCTCTAGGCTTTTATGGGACTAGGGGTCTTTGAACATGACCCTGGGAATGTTACAGCTCTGCAAGTGCTCACCAGCAGCTCAGAGGAAGCACTCATATGAACCACTGTGATTTTGGCCCCTTTCATTTTTCCTTCCACTCTTCCTTTTCAAATACTCATCATGCGTTCACCTCCCTTTTACTATATCTCACCCCATCACAATACATTCATGACCTTGGTCAGCCTTTCACCTACTCTGCTCAGGCATAGGCATATGCAACCCTTAGGTATATGGGCACTTTGAGGTATATGCAACCCTTCTGGAGATGGCTACAGCTGCTGCCTGAGTGAATCCACCTACTCACACCAAAACAACATGGCAGAGGTATGAACTGACTTTGTAGCTGAGCTGTGCAATAGCTGAAGGTGACAAATGTGCTGGTCCCATGAAGCAGAGCAGTGGCTGAGCAGTGCCACATTCACTTTGATGTGTAAAATTAAGTGCCTGGTTTTTAAGCCCTGAGTGTTTGACTATTTTCCACAAGTTCTCTGTTTTAAACTATGCATAGCTAAGGTTCCAAGTAGGCTGCTATGGCTTTCCCTTCTCACTGGGGCTGGACTCTGCTCTACTCTACTTTGCACCCCAGACCTCAGCACCACATCAGTGTGCCTGTAGCCAGGCCATGAGATTACAGTGACTGTGGATTGAAATCAGCATCCCTTGCACCCCACCTGCATGGCCTGAATGCCTTGCCCCCATTGCAAGCCAGCCCTGTGCTTGCACCCATGGAAGCGACAGACTTCTCTCACAGGTCTCTTTCTGGTGTTGACACACCTCTCATCCTGCATCACAGCCAGCACCTAACAGCTTCCCAGCATCTCCACTAAAAATGCACTACTTTAGCAGTGTAATGAGCTACTCAGGCCGAGTCTTTTACTGACTCCCCACAAATCACTGAAAGGACAAACTGCTGTTTTGGTTTATTAGCAAGCGCTTTGTAGAAATGTGTTTGTATATTTTCAAGAGACCAACAAGCTCACCCATACCAGGTCTAGGAAGGCTTGAACTGAGAAGCAGCTCAAGCCTTCCACATTCTCTTCCAGCTCTGCAGGATTGACAATAGGGAGCAACTCTTTCCCAAAGCACAGAAAATTCTCCCCTGGCACACCAAAGGCCTGACAGGGCACTCCAGATGCTAGTCAGCAATTTTCTTATAACCTTAAGTCTTGAAGCTTTGCGATTCAGCAAGAAATTTTTCACCAAAACACAAATAAAGAAGCCCCTGAGACTTTAGCTCTTGGTATAGCAGAGGAAAATATCACCAAAAAGGCTCAAGCAAATAAAATGAACCTCAATGGCACTGTCATCACTTTCAGGTCTTGTAACATTTTAAGCAACTAAATCACCAGGAAAGCTGTTTGTGACAATATTGCAGATGTGACTCATGGGTTCTGCACATGGACCTAGATGAAAATGGAAGCAAACACCAGGAAGAGGAGTAACAGGAGACAGGGACACAGGAAAAAGAGCCCTACCCTTTTTCTTTGGCTTTTCAAAGTTACTGCCTTTAGGAGGCAGAAGTCTCCTGGCACTTCTTATTTACAAATTAAAACAGGCACCATCTCTTTTGGCACTCAAAGCTGAGCTAAAGACCTTCTTAAGAGTCTGAAGTTGCTGAGGAAGGGGAATTTTGGAAAACTTTAGACTGGTTCTGCAGTTCTACTCTGACAGATGATTGAGTCCATCTAAATTTTCCCTCATTATGGTTTTACTACACTAACACCCAGAAGCAGCCATGGGATAAAAGCTACTGCTACAGTCCACAAAGCTTGCTGACTCAGCTGGCGCAGAGTGCAACAGTGAATGCTTGAACACAAGGCAGGTGCTTTCCAGGGAAATCAAACAACCCTTTTTACTTGGAGAGGGCAAGATAAAGGATCAGAAGTCAGGGGATGTGGCAAAGAAGCAGGGAGAGGAAGGTGCTACTTTAGTGGCTAAAGCAAGCTTGTGGGAAAATAACCTAAGATAACTTTGCAGGATTGTGGAGCAAAGAGAATGGTGCTCCTTGGAGATAGAAGGAGGCCTCTGGCTGCCAAGCACAGAGGCAGGATCTTTTCCTCCTCTTCACTGAGAGACAAGGGAACAAAGACTGTTTCTTTTTTTCAAGGCAAGTATTTACAACCCTCAACAATTTCCCATGCATTTTCAGGCTAGTCTCTCCTTTCATAGGTGTCTGCAATGGTCTGTGCCCAGCTGCATGGAAGAGCAGAGCAATCATGTCCTTCACAGTGCCAGAACGTTGGGTTCCCATGATCTGATCTGGGGGAGAGAGGGCACCGCTTAGAAATAAGGACCTAGTGGTCGAAGGGAATTTTCCTAGCTCTTCTCTTCAGATATGTTTCCCAAGTGAAGTTTAACAAGTGCAGCCCTTAGTCCGCTGCTGCCTTCAGATCTGTTCACTAGTGTCTTTGTGAGAGCTTTCCAAGATTGCCTGTTGTCAAGGGGGGGCTAAGGTGTGGTGTTTTAATTGTATGTAATTAAATATTGCTCCTTTATCTAGATTTCAAAGTTTACTGTTGGGGCTTCAGTACCAATGTTCTCTTCCCCTCTAATTAGCTCCTTTAATCTTTGCAGCCTTGCTTTTCCCCCCTGGGGGCAGTGCTCTCCTGCAAGGAAGCTCAAATTGCATTTAATTATTAGCAAAGGAGACAGTCAGCAGGTGAGCACTGACTCTGTCCCAGATATCCATTGTGAGCAAAGAGCCCAGAATGGGTGGCCACAGGGAAGCCACTAAGGTTGCATTTGTATACATGCGTTTGGTCTTTATCCATCGTCTGTAGGTTGCATTGCACATTACCCTGTCACACACTCGCAGCAGAAGACCATGCTGGACAGAGGCCACCTGACTGGAGTGCAATTCACAGTATTAATTCTTTTGCCTGGCTAGTACATAACAACAAGAGAGAAGGAGTTCCCATGATCTCATCTGACCCAATACTATTCTGAAAGAGACAATAAAACTGGCACCTTCAGTGAATTTTTAAGCAGTGTCTCTTGAGCTGCTATCATCTGCCTTTGACGGAGGTCACCCACTCCCCTAAACTACTCCTGAGTGGACCCATCTGTTCTAGGAGGAAATTTTCCCTCCTCTCTAATATGAATTGCCTCTATTGCTCCCTGGAGACTCAGTAAACACACAGAATATCTTATTGTCCTTTGCGCAAGGCTTGGACCTTCCTTTCACCTGTGTCTTTCTAAATTAAACAGCCTCAGTTCTTGTGGGCTCTCACCTTGGGTCACATTTCTCAGACCACCAGTCATTTTCTGTGCTCTCTGCTGGACTCTTCCAAACATCTTCTGGAGTTGAGTGCTCAGAGCTGGACAGAAAGAGCGTAAGGATGACTGTACTCCTTGTGAGTATCTTCAGGATGACATCTGCCACATTCATTGCAAGGGCATGATGTGAGCTCAGATTTGGCTGTCAGGTCACAATGGCACCCCCTGACTTAGTTGTTCACCTCTCACTTGAATTTGTGCTTATGATTGTGCTTCCACAAGAACTTTACAGTGTCCTGCTTCTGCTCAGGCTCTTTCCCATCCCATCTCTGTAAATCCCCATCCTTTCTTTCGTAATGCTTCTAGCCTCTAAACTCTTTTTATGTGCAAGTTTAAACACCAAACTTCTCTTTTCCCCACCCAACAAGCTCCAGTTCAGGACAAGCACCTTTCTCTTTCCAGACAGGTTTGATCCCACTACCCCAGTGGCCCATTTAGCCAGCGCTTCCTTATGATAGTACTGAAGAAAGCGACATTAAAAGTCCTTCTGAAGCTGACTGATATGACAGCCACTGCTTCTCCCTTATCCAAAAGGCTGGCAAAAAAGAAAATTAGGTTGGCTTGATAAGATTTGTTCTTGACAAATGTACGTTGGCTGTTATTCATCTCCTTGTTTTCTTTGAGGTACTTACAAATAACATGTTGATTTATTCTAGGTTTTTTTAGATACAGAAGCAGACCTAATCTGCCTAAACTGCTTTTGAAGACAGCTCCTGAACTTGCATGCAGATCTCACCTGTTGCCCAGGAAACCTTCCAGTGGGACTGCTAGCAGCTCTAAGAGCACCTCAGGCATTCTCCTAACAACAGGAGGCTAAATTTCAATATAAGCGCTTGGTGTGAGGACAGGTAGATCACATTATCTCTGGGCCTCATGAACACTGATGTCCACAGAGCAATCTGCTTCTTGGTGGAATCTGTTATTCAGTTGCCTTCTCCTTCTTTCTCTGCACTGCTAAGACATAGACAAGACAACTTCTTCCCCTCTAATTCTCATACAGTTCATGTTCAGCCTGACTCTGACCCAAAAATCCCATGCTATTGTTACACTCCTCTCTACTAAACTGACCATTTCTGGGGTTTTTTTTATGATTCTTTCTGAGTTCGAGGTCATTGTGAGTCAAGTAAATCTTCTGTTACACTCCATCCTTTTCCCCTGTGGTAGGATCATTTGCATCTGGGGCATCAATATTGACTTTGTTTATATTATTTTTACCCTATGTAGGAGTGATATCTTATCCCTCAAAGTCTCGTCACAAATACAGTTGCTAAGGTGGGACATAAATTTCAATAACCAAACCTAAGCAAATCCAGAGCCTTGTGCAGAATTGGTTGCCAGGTAAAACCTGCTCCTCACCTGCATGAGCCAAAGAAAGAGGTTTTATCTCAGATCCAGATGTGCCTTCTCAATGAAACCAGTGCATCTCTTCCCTGCTCACTGCAGCTCTATTTATTACAGACTCCCTGCAGAACAGACTTTTTTCTGCCTCATATGCTCTGAAGCTGTGTATCCATGTGAGAGTTGTAGTAGGACAGCAGAGCCTGGGCTGCAGCACAGCACTGCTGAGATTGAAGGACAGCTGCCGCTGAGGACCACAGCTCCTTGGAGCACAATGCCTACAGTCTCCAGACAGGCATGTTTCTTGCATGTTAAAGACGTGCCAGCAAACGTTATGTGTCACAGCACTGGTGAGAGGAGTGCTCAGGCTGCACAGGTAAGGTCAGAGGAGTGCAGAGCCAAGGCCACATGAGCGGCACAGAGACAGGAAGGTGAGCATGGAGAGAAGGGGTAGGCAGGGGAGCACTAGAGAGCTTAGAGGTTGCCTAGGAAGCTTGAGGGGCTGTTGAATACCTTAATGGATCATATATTTCTTCTCCAAATTGTTTGCAAAGACCCAGCATACAAGTATTTTGTTTCCCTGGAAGCAAGAAACAGATGACCAAGAAACTTTATGTCCTTATGTCTGAGCCAGCAAGACAGCAGCTTTGTCACCTGGTGACAATGCATCTGGCCTCTGGGACAAGGCTCTCCTCATGGCATACTGGTGGGCCTGTAGTTAATTTACAACTACATTACATGACCCCCCAAAAAAGCACAGTGCATGACTACAGCACACCAGTGTTGTAACAGGAGCAAACAAGCATGGGAATCAATCCAAAGAGCAAAGAAGCTTCCTGACAGTGAAGTCAGAAAATATAAACCACCTCTAAAATATTCCAAGGTAGTATCTCTGCACTGGACTCCACTCAGCCCATCTCCATCCCTGTCCTCAGCCACCTGAGAGCATCTGCACTCAGAGGACCTTCCCCTGGAAAGAGCTTTGCTCTGATGGGATAGGCATTTGTCATCAGCTCCATCTCTCTCCTTCCAGCACCCAGTTCACAGGGATGCAGTTTGTGTCCCATTCTTGATTACTGCTTTGTTTCTCATTGCCATACACATTTTATTGTTACTTTGATTGTGTAGGAAGGAGTCCAGGGCACTATGGAAATGGAACCATATAGGGACTAGACAGAGGAACCACATGCTGGTCACCCTCTTACTTGCACAGCAGTGGGAATATTTTCTCTCTTATGCCATGATATTTTTAAAACAGAGAATGCTGTTATTGTTTGTTGTCACCCAGGATCCAGCATTGCCATTCTTGGTAACCACTGCAATGCCTTCAATGTCAGTGCCAGAAACATTATTAGTAGAGTTTTTGATAACTCCCAAGATGTCCTCAGGCTAAATGGCATTTAGGACTTGGAGAGGGCTGATCTTAACTCCAACCATGCTCGAGACTGCAAAGCAGAGAACATGCCCACTAGTACCAGTGCAGCTATGCCAGGCACCTGGACATCACAAACATGGTGGCTATGAAAGACTTTTAATCAAAGCTCCTCATCTGAGAGTACTGTAGAACTACAGGTGGTTCAGCAAAATCAGGCCGTGATGGTTAAGCTAATGCACTCATTTTATCCAGCAATGACAAGGAACAGCATAAGTGTCTTTTCTCTTGCATGGCAGTGATGTGTGTGCCCTTGCTAGTGAGTAAACAGTATTGCCCCTAGCGTGGGCAAAGCCAGCAGGGACAGACCCAAACATGGAAGACTGTGTATCGTCTCTGGTATGCCTGCCTGCCTGCCAAGAGCAGAGCAACACTGCATACTCCTGTCAGCAGAGAGCCAGTTGATAGCACTCCATCCACCTGCAGCACATGGGATGATATGGCTGATGACCCTCCCTGGCATTTCTGTTTCTGACTTCGCCAGATATCTGCCAGGTCCAGCTTTTCCTCTCTGTCTGGTTCTGGATGACAGCAGATGTTTCTCTGCCCATCTGCACAGATGCTTGGATGTCAGCTGTCTGCTTTTTGTTCCGCCACTCTCATTTTAAGTCCACAAATGCAGTCCTGCTGCTGGAAGAAAACTGAGTGCTATCCACTGAGGTCAAACCTGGGAATAAAGTATCAGAAGAAACAAGACTATTCCCACTGCAGATGCACAACTTGAACTCAGCACTTGCATCAGGGTCCTGGGTACCAATTATTACCTTTCCTGGCTCAAGGATTTGCCACAGTAAAGGAACCCAAGTGCACAGAAGGGAAAGGGACAGATTCCTGCTCTGTTGACAAGGCCTGCATATCACATCTGGTGCTAATGCTGCTGGCAACAGTGCTCAAACACATGCCAGGGCAAGAAGAGATTTTCCAAAGGGGGACAGGTCTTCTATCCCTCAGTCTTGTCTCCCCAGGAAGGAGTTACAGAGCAGCACTCACTCCAAAGTAACTCTTTCCCATGCTGACAAGCTTTGCTACAGTTGCTGCTTTAATTTCTTAAAACAAGCCTAGGTCTTGTGTTTTATAAATTACTACAATGCATTTAATAGGTAGCCTTTTCATAAAGGAGCACAGCAGATGTGTACACAGGCCCTGATGAAGCTAATAACTGCCTCTCAATGGCTTTCAGAGTTATTACATATTTAAGATCCAAGCTCCCTTAATCAACCACAGAGATGCAGTTGGCAGCAGTAAATTGCTAGTAACAGCTCATTACAACCCCCCCCCGAAACATTAGTTTTTCAAGGACAAAAACTATGCTAGTTCTTCAGCGAGAGCTAACCACTTTTGCCCTCACCCTTCTCCCCTCCATTCCCCTCAGTAATACGCTGACACAACTTGCTTCATCCAGTAACACAACCTCACTGCCTAATCCCCTCCATAGGGGACACTGTGAAATCAAGTTCCTAGATTTCTCGACTTATTTGGGCAAATGGTACAGGCTACATCCTGTGCTCACCCTCTCCAAGCAACCTAGGGGCAGATCTTTTCCCTCCACGCCATGATGATGTGCCACAGGAGCACATCCTTATCTCAGGAACCTTACCCTGGGAAGAGAGGACCAGATCAGTCCATAAGGCAGGCGGTGCCCAATCTGTGTGCACTGGACAACAGCAAGCATCTGCAGACAGTTTGGCACAGGAGAAGGGGGAAGTTCTGTTAACACCACCTGGCCTTATTTCTTTGTTGTCTCCTTAAAGAAATGCAGGGGTTGTCCAGTGCAACTGAGACAAGAGCACAGCAGTTTAAGATGCACGTAGCTGGGAGATATTAAAGCTAACATTTTAGGAGTGTTCAGGAAAGACTAGCACTGTGTAAACAAAGAGGAGGAAAAAGAAAAGACAGCTTACCCTGTTATAGCTGTACCTTTCCCCTGCCTCAAGAGGGGATGACCATCTTTTGCCCTTCAGCCCCACAGAACTACTCCTCCCCAAGGCTTCCCTGGAAAGGGAAACAGACCCCATGCTATGCCCCTGCTAGTGTAACATAGGTGCTTAGCTCTCTGCTGTGGGCCATGGCCAGGGCTATCTCACATAAAATGGACCAAGGGCACCTCCTGTCCTGCCAACGACCGAGACCTAGATCCTGGTTGACTGTGTTTGAACTGCTTGCAAGTCTCACTGGGCCAGGTGAGACTTCCAGTGGCGACAGGAGAATGTGCTTGGCTTTAGGCTGGGCACCAGAAGCAGGTCAAGTAAGTGTTTAATCTTTCTTTAGTCTGTTTTCGTATCTCAGACTGTGCCTCCAGGTGTTAATCCTGTGCAAGCAAGAGCTTGTGAGGCAGGGGATGCACACTGACCCATACAAACAAAGTGGGATGGACAAAGAGAGAAAGAATGTGTTCAACGATAAAATGTGAAAAGGGGCATGTTTATTTGCTTCACCTTCAGCCTGGTTTACAGTGGTCTCTCTGGTCTTCACCTGCATCCCACAGCAAGGCCAACCAAGCTAAAGGTTTCATTTTTTTCTTTGAAGTTGCAGGCCATGGATACAAAACAGAGCTAGGGAGGTCCCAGGGCTGAGTCAGGACCACTTGTTTTTGCCCCTGTCACAATAAATATTTATTGATAATGACATTTTAAAGGGTTCTTGGGAGGGAGGCTATGTGATGTCTGGGGACATTTTCCCTAAAAATGCAGAGAATTTAACTGATGTTTGTGTTACTAAGCATTTGTTTCCAGAGAAATTACAAAGCTGGCTTAAAGAAGTCAAATTCAATGGACCAAGAGCATCACTCCCCAAACTTGCAGCAGACACCTTTTATAAAGCTAAACTATATACTATGAACAGCAAGATCTATTGACATAAGATTCTCCATGCAGTTACAGGTGTAAGAGGTGTAACTGCATAGGTGAAATACCAATATAATTGATTATCTATATAACTGCATGTACCATCTGCCTCACTGACATATTACTATAGTAAAACCTTTTCATTTTGCTCCACGTGGGTGCAGGCATCTAGAATTCAGATTGTAATAGAACTCTAGTTGTAACGTTATCTCTAGAAAAACTACTAATTTTTGAACACGAGAGAACAGTTTTTACATAGTTTTGCAGTCACATTTGGAAGAAGTGCCCTTCTGATGTGTTGAGACAGCAAGCAGAAGAGATCCCATGAACTGAGTGAAGGATTGCTTCCTCCTCTAAGATAGGAGGCTGGACTTTGTTTAAATTATTTGGCATTTGGTCAGGAGATAAAAATACACTGACTAGAAGACTAGTGACTTCTATGATCACAATAGCTGTGGTAGATGGTTGGGCAGGAAGAGTTTGCAACTACACACCTTCTCCATGTTCTCATCAAGAAAGCTTTAATCATTAATGGAGATGCAAGAGAAGGTTAGAGTCACCAGGCTGAGGATGGTGAAAGAGGGAAGGTTGTCTCTTACACTTCAAATTATAGCACCTTGTCCCACACTAATGTCTCGGAGCTCCAGTTTTCCATGCAGCACCACTGAGACTGACCTTGCTGGGACCCAAGTCAAATATCTTTAGTTTCCTACACAGATTGTAACAATTTGTCAAGCAAACCCAGCCAACATCTTTGCAAAACACATTTAAATGCTGTTTCTTTCATTTGCCAACAAGCACACATCGACACACAAGCTTTGCCTCAGGATCAAGGAGCATCTATCACTCCAAGAGGCTACCAGGCAGTGCTGGGATGAAATGTTCCATAGGAGAATCAACATCTTCTCCACTATACATCTGTTTTGGTAGCATCAGAACGAGATCTTTGTTTAAATGCACAAAAATGCTATGGCTTCAGTAGTTACACAGCTATTTTGTGTGCGCTGGGAAAACTCCATTGCAAAATGAGAAGTCTATCTGGACACTGCAAACAAACAACATGTTACATAATTGGGTCTTTCGGGAACTAGAAGGAGGTCTCCAGAATATCAGGGCCCTCTCAGTGTTTTCTAATTTTACTGGGACTCACCAGCAAGCCAGCCCTCTAATAATAGATGCTCTACACATTTTCTCTCATCCTTACGTGCCCCTCCATTGCCCTACCTTTGTTGTTAGAGCATAGAAAAACATACCTTACTTCATTATCAAGCTGTTGATGCAGCCTAGAATGGTAGAGCTGAAGAGGCACTAAAGGCCTTTATAAAGGGCAGCAAATCCATCTCTTGGCCCCAGAACACGGAAAAATCTCTACTTTTAGAAATTCATTGAATGAAGTGTCCTGGGAAATAGCACCACTCTACAAAACTGTGATTTAGCCAAAGCACGGCGCGAACAAGCAATGTCATAGCAAACAGGCTCTGTAACCCATGTATTGGGCTAGCACATCTTCTTTATTCCCATTACAGCAAATTCTTCCAAGGAAGGATGCTTCAGCTTCAGGACTACACCATCTTTGTGCTGCAGAGCTGTCCTAAACTTGTGCACAAGCAACCCCAGGCTTGCTAGAAATCTTTTGCATATCAGATTGTACCATCCAACACCTGAATATAGACTGTAGCAGCTGAGTCTTAGATGAATACCCACTGTGTTTCAAGTACATGAATAGATAATTTGTACAGTTTCATCCTTCTCCCAGAAAATAAGGTATCTACATGTCCTCCCACACCTGAATGGAGCAAGCCTCTTAGTCAACATACGGCCCTGCAGTCACCACCTCCTCCTACTCCATTCTCTAAGCCCACATCTGTATCAGATAGTGAAATGCTAAACTGGTGCTTCTCATGTACCATTCCTACTTGTGATTCCAGGGAGACACAGTCTAAAGGTAATAGAGGTATTGCTTGCTTGTTGTGCATATACTGACAGCCAGTAAGAAAAGAAGAGAGAAGGCTTGCCATGGGGAAAAGCACACCAGCATGCCCCAGGAGGCCCAGAAGCAGCTCTTACAGGATGTGGACACCCCCTTCCAGCACGCCCCTTGGTTACTGTGCTGTTGGCAAATGCAGCAGTAAACAGCTTAGTGGATGAAAGGTCGCTAGCATAGACACAGCACAGTGGGCCCTGGTGCAGAGCTGGGGAGAAGGCACCACAGAACCCTGCATCTCAGGCTAAGCACCAACAGGCAGTGCAGCACCAACAGGCAGTGCAACACCAACAGGCAACACTACCTGCCTTTGTTGAAGGACGGCACAGAGATCCTGACTGGAGAGATCCAAGACTAAGGGGATACCAATGCCCCTATAAGCAGTCATGGAGCCTGTGGCCATGTGTTTTGCCTGCCACATAAACATGTCTCATCCCAGTTGAACTGAGATGAAACGTCAAAGTCTTGCTGCCAGTAGCCCGGTGCTGAGTGACCTGTTTAAAAGTAAAGGGCCTTCGAGGGATATTCTTATAGCCTAGCTTATTGCATCTCTGCAGACAAATCCCTGCTTCTCCCAAAATGAAACAAATAAACAATCCAATAACTGCATTCCTCTCTACTAGTTATCATTCAGGAACCAGGAATAATGGTATATTGTGTGCTTTCTGTTGTTGTGTTAGTAATATGCATGTTCTGGCTTACAAGTTGTTAGAGAAGTGAAATTCTTGCTCAATTTTTCCTGAGAAGTCAAAATTCCAACTGGTCTAATACCCTGCCTGAGAGCTACAAATCACTTTTTTCTTTCCCCCTACTTCAAGACATTTTACGATTCCTCTATTTGCTTCATTCTCCCTGTGCACATGGAGCAGGTATAAGTAACAGACAGAACCTAAGGACTACTCTCCGCACCCATCATGACCCAGTCTCAGCTCTCAAGAGACCAACTGTATGATATGCAACACCCAAGCCAACATTTAGGTCTCCCTTGACACAGCGATGTCCTTTATCAGGGACTGCTCCTAGTCCTACATAGTGGAGGGTACTGTTGGCAGCCACACACTTCACTGTAGGAAGACCCTGAAGCTGGATTAAGGTAACTCAAACCGTGCTCTTGCCAGAGCCACAGTTGGGCAAAGAAATGTCTTCATGAGATACCCAAGGATAAATGTTTTCTACCATAATTTACTGGGCTAGTTTATATTCTCCACATAATGTAATAATGCTACAGCACTAATAATTTTTCCACTACCCACCTAACAACACTCAGGAGTACCCTCCAACACCTTTCAGCCTCTTTTTTACTTGCAAGCAGTCAAATGCGGCTGCACCTGCATCTCAACCATGAGGATTCTGTGCATGACAACATTTTTTCAGAACATACATTGCACAATGACCCCAGCCTACAACCTTCAGGAGACTAGGAAGTGAAATGACCTTCATCAAAGCCCTACAAAGAGCAGCACTGGAACAGTCTGTGGCCTAGTCCCGGACAATCCCACCCTAAACAGGCATATGGAGCTAAGTACCACAATTCGTGCACTCAGTTTAGTGCACGACACTGTCTTTGCAAGACAGACCCTTGTAACTAGGTGGTAACAACCAGCCTGATTTTGTTCTCTCCTCCACTGTAGAGATGAAGCTACAGAGGTCAGTGCATGGGCGGGGTTGCAGAAGGCTGGGCTCACAAATCAGTCTCACCTCCTTGTTGCTAGGAGGGTGGAGTACTCCCGAACAAGCATCACTCCCTGGTCTGTTAGCAAGGCAGGAATGCAGCATTTCAGTCTCCCCAAAGCACACAAGGTCACTCATGGCTTACTGCAACGTGCTGGAACCCAAACACCTCCAGTGTAGCTCTGGTAGCCACGCACATTTAATTTCAAGAGAACCAGAGACTGTAAGAAACAAAAACTTCACTTACACTATCTCATCATTCTGGAACTCCAGCTCCCCGCAAGTGTCTTCAAAGTCCTCTCCTCCACCTTTTGCTGAGCCTTCGATGGTTTTGTATGGCACAATAACATTTCCTCGTGCACCAGAGGTTCGCAACACTTTCACTTCCATGGTCCCCACACTTTCACTGACGTGCGTCACTGACTCCTCAAAGGTGAAGATGCCAGCATGGTCATCGTCAAAGATGGTGACAGTGGCAGTAGATGGTGATCCCAGGCAGGCAAGTGTTGAGACATGACAGGCTTCAAGAATGCCCTCATCTGAGGCCTCAGTGCTCACACGGACATTGCTGAGATGGACCAGGAAGTTTTCATCCTCCTCAAAAATATCATCATCAATTATGCCAACACGGATTTCTTTCTGGGTCTCTCCAGGCTTGAATACCACTGTCCCTTCAGTGAATTCATAGTCAGAGCCAGCATTGGCTGTCCCATCCTCTGTCCGGAAATCAACGTACACCGTGTTTGTCAAGTCACCTCCCCGGCGAATGATGGTTAGGGCAACAGTGCCACAGTTCTCCAGACACTGGTAGGTACTCTGCTCAAAGTAGAGCTTGCTGATGGGGTCATTTTCTGCCACCTCACTGTTGACCTCATGCATGCTGACAGCTTTGCGGGCCTGGTCTGCAGCATGTCTCTTCAAGATGTTGCCAGCTCCTGTCATAAGCCGAGTGGCCTGAATGCGGTAAAAGGCTCTGCTTTTCTGTTGCTGGCTCAGGACCTGGTAGTTGGCCAACTCTATAAGCTGTTCAATTTCCTTGTCGGGGTGTTTCTGTTTCAGCTCCTTCAGAATCCGAGCCATTTCCCTCCTGGCTTCCTCATCATCCTGGTCTTTCTCATCTACCTCCAACACCAATGTCCCATCCAAAAAGTTCTCCACATGAGAATTAGCAACCTTTCCATCCATCTCGATATCAGCTTTGGAGGAGGGCCGGTCACCCTCATGCTCAATGATCATGCCTCTCTGCTTGCCAGCTCGGTATTTCTTGTAGACATACTTGTAAAATAAAAGCCTCCTGTCAGCTATCCAGGCAAACACCACACAGATAGGGAAGAAGAAGAATGTGAGCAAGCCTTCCCAGACCTCCACAATCCCAGGAGAAGACACAGATAAAATAATGTAAAGCCAAGTGTAGGCAAAGATGCTCCAGGCTGCTGTAACAAAAAACACTCGCAAATGCTTGATCTTCCTTATTTCTCCATCTGGAACAACGTAAACACAGATCGCAATGATGACAAACATGTTAAATGCAGCACTCCCCACAATTGTGCTTGGCCCCAAGTCCCCTGCTGTGAAGCCATGGCCGCATACTTCAATAACAGACAGGAGGATCTCGGGCGCTGATGAGCCCAATGCCATCAGTGTGAGGTTGGAAACGGTCTCATTCCAGATTCTCACTGTGGTTTTGCTGGTCTCGCCATTGGGCTTCTTGATGGTTATTTCCCGCTCTTGGGATGTAATGACTTCAATGGAGGACATGAAGCGGTCGGCTATGATAGATACTCCCAGGAACATATACACCATCGCTACAAAATACACAGTTGCCCGAGCAATTTTGTCACCAAAAGAGGGGTCTTGGGGTTCCCATATTGGTAAAATCACACCCTTTTTGCAGATGTATGAGCCAGCGCACTCCTCGGTGTCATTCACAGGCAATTCACTGGGGCTCTCTGCATGTATGCTGTCTGCATGGAAGAGCAACACCAGCGCAAAGCTCAAGAGTCGGAAGCTTACTGGGAAGGTGGGTGGGTGAGTTGCTTGCGACATGGCCGCTTCCACTGAACAGGTTCTGAATGTCCTTAACCTACAGAGACAAAAGGAAAGATGCATTAAGTGAGGCCGACAAGAGATAATAGATTTTCCTCTAGATCTTGTTTATTCCCCATCCTTCCCAAAAATATAATCAAGCTACCCCATTACACAAGAAGACCCACTTAATGAGCGCATTTGTGTTATGATTACTGCAGTTTTCCATGCACAAATCATCTAGTTCAGGAAAGATTCAGATACTTTCAGTGGGCTAGCACCTACCCCCTTTATCTACTATGATATTTAATGCCACTTGATTTCTCTCTGCTGAAAGCCTATTTGTTCAATTGCAATTTCTTGTTTCTCATCCAATTAAAGCCCATCATTCTCCTTCACAGCTGAAAGAAGTGTTTCCAACTTCAAAATTACAGAGCACTCGCTCACTGGAGTTCAGGGTAAGAGTAGGAGAATACAAGGAAATCTAGTATCCCCTCATCGTTCTTAAAAAATATTTTTATACGTGCCATTTTAATCACTGTAAACTATATATTCCACAGCCCTTCCTTAATCACAGTCCTCCCAAGCCTCTATTCCACATCAGAATTCTATACAAAGTGAGCTCAAGCCCTGGCAAAACCTTATTCATAACAGTAACTTAGTCATAAGGTGTACCAGAAGGGCAGTCATTAATTAATGATTTTGGAGCCAGTCCTTCCACAGAGTGTCACTTTGCACCTTCCCAAAACTGGAAAGAGCCCCATATGCATCCAAGCCTGGCTCCCCCGGCATGCTCTGAGAGGAAACCTGTCTGTGCACTCTTCCCACTAGGTCAGCTTTGGCAGCTTCCCTATTAAGGTGGGGAACATGTCACCAGGCATGACAACAGTACTTGACCTTTTCCTACCTCAGAACTTTCCAGCAGTGTAGAAGAGCTGTTAAAGAGGATTGCAGTTAGTTAGTGGTGCATAAACCAACTTTAAGTATGTAGAGATGCTTAGTCCAGAAACCTGAGCATGCTCAGTGTTACATTCTCAATTTTACTAGCCAATAAAAGACAAATTCCTAGTTATTAAAGCTGTATTTTCTCCCCAATGAGACCCTCTGTGATGTTACACTTTTGTATTCCAAGTTAATTTAATCACAAAGTATTTAAAAATGTTTCTATGAAGAGAAGAAAATGAGTATGCCAATACCCTTATTTTGCTGGAGAATACAAAAGGCTGAAAGAAAAAACCCACATCCCAGAAAGATTAAAAAAAACCCCAAAGCACTCAGCCATGAAATGTTTCAACTTCTAAGACAAAAATGATATTCCCAGGCCCATATCAGAGATGGGACACAAGCAGGAGCTCAGTCAATGTCTCCTGAAGTCCAGGTTCTGCAATGCCTGCCAGGTCTCTCCCTACCATTTGCCATCTACTTGGTCTCCATCAAATCAAACACCAGGTCTGACAGCCACAAAGCTGCATGTGTGAGTAGACACAGACCAGCCTATCATGCTAAAGGGTGAGTCCAGTGACAGCATCCCAGCTGCTACCTGGATCCAGTCATAGCAAGAGTGACACAAACAGGATGGCTAAGCAGACCTTCTTTCTTCCTCCTGAAACAGCGTTTATTTCACAGCACAGGTCCATGCACATAGCAGGCTACACGTGCTGCATAGCTGACTGTGAAAGTACAGCCAGGCTGGCACTCCTGGCGAAAAGCACTTACCCTCCAAAACAGGGACACACCAACGTCTTCTGGAAGGTAAGCACCTGGTCACTACCACCCATCTCCTTATCTCCCACGACACAGAAATCTCTCCTTGGTAGGGTAGGGGCATATTATGCAGGGACAGGGCTATGCACGAGTGAAGAACTGGCTGCAGGAAGCAATGGGTACCATTGTGCACCCACGTTACAGTATGTGCTCCACGGAGACATTGTAATAATGGATCAAGGTCCTCTCCTCCATTTGCTTTTATTTAAGGATGCTGTAATAGCATTATTAGGGTGGAAGAACAACACTGAGGATTTATCAAGACAGTTTTATACAAACAGTATTTCCTTACCAGGAATTGTTGATCTGCCCTCAAACACCCCCCACCCCCCCCCAGTTTTCTAATTAAGAAAAGAAAAAGAAAGATACACAAAGAAATAATTGCACAAGTCAAAGAGTTGAGTGATAAGAACAGATAAGAAAAGAAGAAAAAGCAAGTCGCCTGTATGAAGACAGATTTAGGAGTTTGTGCTGAAAATCCTGCTAAAGATAAAAAAACTCTTACTGCTGGAGTCAGAAGCCCTGAACATTGCTTCCTTGGGTATCTCCTGCTTCCCAGAATGCAGGCTCCAGCCACTATTTACAAATCTGAAGTGAAAGATTGAAAACATGGCTTTTGTAATGCAGAGTACCTTGTTGCAGGTCATTTGTCAGATAGCTAAACTGAAACAGATGTGTGTTCGTGGTCACTATAGTTTAGTCAAAGCATGAATTAGTCACCCAACATGTGTACTCCCGTGTTTCACACTGCTCCAAACCAAGTCTTGGAGACACTTGATGAAGGGGCTGTCA
Source organism: Piaya cayana (assembly GCA_013389865.1). Lineage (NCBI taxonomy): Eukaryota > Metazoa > Chordata > Aves > Cuculiformes > Coccyzidae > Piaya > Piaya cayana. The sequence continues at coordinate 273,864 of WAAB01009381.1, forward strand.
AAGCATAGGGGGATTCTGTACCTCAGATAGCTCCTAAGTGTAGTTTTGCTTTGGGTTTTTTTTCAAATATGTAGGCCTATAAAAATTTACCGTGGGCATAAAATATTACTCAGCTGCATAGTTCTTCACTACCTCTTTCTAAAGCACAGAAGTTTCAACAGAAAACTTAGGAACATCCACCTGCCCTTCAGTTAATTTTCTCCCTCTGGCAAGTCATATTCTTGCACATGTACAATTATTCAGAGCAATCAGGCATTGTGAAATCCCCTTGGCAAGAAGAGGAAACAGATGGTTCTAGAGAAAATATGATGCTTTGGGTCACTAATTTAGGTCATGAAGAATAGGCAAGTCCCATCACACTTTGGACAAACTCTACATTCTTAAAGAGATTCAAGCACTGGAAGTCTCAGCCTGAAAAAAGACAGACACTAAATCAGATTAGTAAGTCACCTGAACTTCATCTGCCATGTTCTTCCCTTCCAAACATTCTAATATAAATTGGGGTTTGGTTTTTGTTTGTGGGGTTTTTTTGGTTTTTGGGTTTTTTTTCCTAATCAAGTGCTATATTACATTTAACAGGATGAAAAGAGGTCTAGAGGGTTGCATGTGAGCGATCCATTGTAATGGCCTTCTCATCCAGCTCTCCATGTACAGGCAACATTTGTCCCTCAGCTGGTGGGAGATAAGAAACATGGAGCTTTTCTGGAGAGTTCAGATGAGTGGGGAAAGGCTGGAGCTTTGGAATTAAAAAAACATGAGCCTTGGCAACGTGCCAGGACTCTTCTTTGAGCAGCAGTAGCATCCCCCAACTTTGTGGTGCAGTCATCAAGTAAGACTCATGTATCCACAATAGCTTGCTTTCTTGAACAAATTCACAGTGAGAGTTACTAACAACAGTCTCAGGAACTATGGAAGGCTAGAAAGTGCTTGGACACAGCATGTTGGTCACACACACAATAAGAGCCTCACACTCAAAATATCTCTGAGAAGCAGTTGCTATAAAATCAGCAGCATTTCTTTATTTGTACCATCAAAAAAACCCAGCTTGCCCCTTGCTCTGCATTTGCATAGGGTCTCAGCCCATGGTCAGCAAACTGCTACACACACAGTAGTAGGAACATTCACAGACAATTCCTATTATTCTATAACAAGAAGCAAGGCTACCAGAATGCCAGCCCTCCCTCCAAACCCGACTATGTTATCTTTTCATTAAGGTGTCTCAATTGCATTTCCCATCCTGGCCATCAACAACAAAAGCAAATGCAGTGGCTGACCACCACATGCCAGGCTAGCAGCCCCAACAAACCTTGCCGGCCATGGTGCTTGTGGTCACAGCCTTCTCCTCCAACATCTTTTGGCCAGATTTATCATGGCAGCACCAAGCAGGGGAACAAGCTGCTCTCAGGCTTGGTGCTGGCCATACACGTAAGCCCCAAACCACCACCTCAGGTCAGGACAACCCTGGCCATAAGCACTACCCCATAAACAGAGTACCTTAAACCCTTTTCACCACCAAGGGAGCAGAGCTTTTCTGGAGCCCAGTCAAACTGGCTGCTTGGGATTTCAGGTAGAGCTGGAGCTAATCAGGAGAGGCAGATCCCAACTTGAGCTCTCCTGAAGTCACAGCTGTTCTCTTCTCTTTGTGGACAAGCTCCTTCAGGGCACTTAGCATTTTGATTTGCACAGTCATGGAGGAGAGCCTGCAAGAGGCTGCATGGTCCCTTTGAGCTAAGCTCAGTTTAGATGCAGCTCCCAGCCAAGGGATGTTGATCCAGCCCTTATTGTAAAACACCAGGAGGGTGGTTGTTACCAACAGGAGGGCTAAGAGGGTTGCAGAGATATTTGCCTCCCTGCTGGATGTGGGAGCTCTTCACTTTACAGATCAGTAGGAGGGTGCTCCAGCCCCCCAGCTCAGAAGCTGCCATATGAGGAGGATACAGCCTTGTAGACTCCACTTTGATCATTCCTTGGCAGCCACGCTCTTCTAGCCTGGCTGGTTGCTGCATGCAAAGTGAGCGTGAAAGATCCTATGCATTTCAACAAAGTACAGCTTTTCTTTTGCAGTAGCCTCCCAGAAGTCCCCAAAGTCCCCATCTGGGCATTTTGCCCTTAAAGTATCCACTGTTAGACTGCTCCTGTTATTTTTCTACACCTTTGTATCACACACAGATTTATGATCATGTGCAACAAGCTGGTAGCACCATTCAGAGCACAGCTCCCCCAGCCACTTTTATTAGAGAAGGAGAACACAGCAAGAAAATGGCTGGGGCTCACAAGGAAGCAGTGGCAACACAAAGAGTGAGAAAGAGACGTTCCATGGAAAAATTCTTCCCCAGAATTTGACAGAAAACACTCTGCAACACAGAGCAGCTGTAACACAGCAGTGTTCACACCATTACAGCCACCGCCACAGCTATCCACTGGGACGTCAGCTTTGTAATAAACATCCTTACTGTGAATTTTCTGCCAATGTGTATGGGAGAGGGTGTCCCCACAGCCATGTCACTGGTTATAGGAGATGGGAGCAGCACCCCATAGGGTGACTGGTTGCTTGCTGGGTCAGTAGGATGTTTTGCTTTTCATATGACAGCGGCTGCTTTTCAATGTGCAGTGGGGACACAAACAGAAGTGTGCTGCAACACCCCAGCGAGTCCCACCCAGCCCTTCCTCATCCCACAGTCAGAGCTAGACAGTCAGAGCTTTCCCTAGTGAGAGTGTACTGCTGCAGGGAGATAGGAAAGGCAGCTCAAAAAACTCCTCTGCTGGTGTCAGGGGCAGAAGAAAGATGCCCTCTGTTCAGCCAGACGGGTCACAACCTTTGACAAAGAAGCAGCTAGTAGCTGCTGCAGGGCACAGCTAGCCTGCAAGCTAGAGAAATAAAGCCTAAAAGCAAGCTGGCTCCCCTGCCAGTGTCCCTGGTGAAAAGACAGCAACCCCACAAAAGGAGCCCTAGTGAGAGGACATGCTCTCCTAAGTGACAAGTGTCAACCACCACCCCATCAAAAAATGCTGTTTCAAGTTATGTGTCCTATGCAACTACCCCAAGGTCAGACCTGAAATCTCCAAGCTACAGCACCCCTCTCCCAGTTCCTCTTGCATGACAGCAGCAATTAAGAGTTTACTGCAAGAAATAACCAATCCTCCCTGGGGGAAGTGCTGCACACCTCACCTACATGGTTGAATTTCATTCTCCCCACTCCACCTCCAGTGGGCTAGCAAACTTCTCTATCTCCTGCTGACCCTTTGTGGCTGTGCTGTAGCCTGTACACCTATGCCTAACTGACAGCAGCAGTCTGCTTCACAGCAGGGCAGCTCAAACAAAGCCTGTACTGGGAAAAGACAATACTGTCGGGGAAAAAAGGTCCAAACAAATTGTCTGGTCTCTGACCACAACTCAGTAAATCAGCCAAGAGCCTAGGTCCATCTTCCTACAGCCAAGGGACACAAAACTAATGCCAACAGCCCTGCAAGACACAGGGTGCTTGGAGATTGCACATCCGGACTCTCAGACAAAAGCCACTACATCCAAATACCGTGTTGCCACTCAAGGCTGCACAATGTGACAGCACTTTAAACACAGCTTGGAAAACCCTTGGCTCACAGCCCTGCTCCAACTCTGCCCGGATCCTTCTTCCTTCCACCCAGCTCTGCCACACCAAAACAAGCACAGCCTGTTGGCATCCTTTGCCCATGCCCCTCCAGATCTCCACATCAGGAAAATGATTTCCAGACCATCAGCATCCTGATCACATTAGTACAAAAAAACCCCTTTCCAAATATAGTCAGCAGCATAAGCCTTCCGCGAAGACAGTCAAGTAAAATACACATCAGACCACCCTGATTTCAGTAAAGGACATTAAAAAGTGACAACAATTATCAGTCTGCAACTGATTTTTCCAAGTATCCTATCTCTTCAATAAAGCATCTGATCTCCTCCCACAATCTCCACAGCAACTTTCCAAAGTAAACAAATAAATAGAGAAAATAAAGCAACTACAACAGATAATTTCAGCCAGATTGGATGAATCTGAGAGCAGCCTGTAGACACTAGGCTTGGAACTGTCTGTCAGAAAGATCCCAGCCTTGCTTTTTAACGCATGGAGACCAAGTGGCAACTCATCCGTTAGCTCATGATTCAAGATCACAGCAAGGAAAATGCTAAGAAATTAGAAGCAAGACAACAATACTGTATTTCTCTTGGGGTTGTATTTTCTCTCTCTCTTATTTTTTTTTCCTTTCCTGCATCTCCCCTGCTACTCACTGCAGCCTCCAAATCATTTCTTTTTTCTTTACCAAGCAGCTTCAGCCTCTTCCCCATTATTCCTCCTGCACTGCTAATGCCTTGCTGTACCTGTGGATCTCCCTCGCTGATTTAGGCATGAGGCTACCTGCAGTATCCGCAAGTCAGCTTTGTTGCAGCCTTGCTGATACATTCCCTCTGTGATCCCAGGACAGCCCTTCACCTCCCTGTGCTCTATGTCTCCCTCTGTAAAATGAGAAGAGCAACTCCTCTGAGCTTTAGGAGAGTACAATACTGCTAATAAGCCTGAGGCTCCTAGGTAGCCTGGGGAGGAAGCACCTGCCTAGAGATGCCCCATAGGGGCCACGACAGAGGAATTAGCAAGCCTGTTGCTTTCCTCTCTGTCTGCCTGTATAAGCTCTACCCTCTGGGCACATTTTTGAACTGGGTGTGTAGCTAGATGTTCTGCTGCACTCTGTGGGAGGAAGGAGCAGAAAGCTGCACGGGAGCAGAGACAAATCCCCCGTCCTCAGTTCCCTGTGCTCACCCAGAGACAAAGATGTAGGAGATGTACCTGGGAATGTGTGTGTGGGGAAAGTCTGAGGTGAATGCAGGCTGTGGAACCAGGCAATTTGGACGTGGTCCTAGACATGAGCTGGGCAGACTAGTTTGGGCTGGAGGTCCACCATGGCATGCTCCATCCATCAACTAGGTGCCTACCCCTGGCTGGCAGAGCATGGTACCACCTCCCAGGAAAGTCACTATCCAGAGGTAGAGCTTCTCACATCATTGACCTAAAGGGAGCTGAATGCTAATGCCGAACAGATGCCTGTTTTTTAGCCCACCAGATCTCAGGAAAAAGAGTCTTAGCCCAGGTGTGTGCCAAGCCTTGGTTGCATATCTCAAAAGCGGGACCAACCAGCCCTCCTTTCCTCCCCAGTCTGTTCTCCATTCCCTGTCTCCCCAGGAGTATTTTGCAGCAGCAAATCTCACTTCTATTTGTAGCCAGGTTTCCTTAGGAAGCCAGGCATATGAAATCAGAGTTTCCATGTCTGCCTGTCTGTTCACATCCCCTCCCCTCCAATTTCAGCTAAAATCACCAGAGGAATAGAGATTGCAGAGAAAGCCAAGTTCCTATAAGCTTCCTGAAAACAGCTGGAGAGGTATCGCTCACACCCTTGGCAAAGGAAAGACAGGTCAGTGAGCTCAGCCTATACCGGATGCCAGAGCACCAATGACACAACACCCTGAGCACCCTGCAGTGGACCTCAGTGCAGCCAGGATTTGCACAGCTGCAGGGACCGAGCTGGAAGCCCATTGAGACCACTGCACCTTCAGCTTGAACAGAGCTCCATGTTGTTCATTGTACCACTCACAAGGAGAGCCAGTATAGCACACAATTTGTGTTGTCTATGACCCACCTGTTGGTTGGTTGTCCAGTGATGCCTGTGCCTTGGGGAACACTGGGCTTTATTACAGGTTTTGAGTTCCATTAGGATGCTGGAAAACAGTGTCTTTTCCCCCGGAAGCCAGCAGGACTCTACATCCCTAAAAACTCAGCAGAAAACTAAATTCTGTACTAGATGTAATGCTGGAGAACTGGAATCCTGACAGCCCTGAGCAGATCAGGACACTACCAAAGGTCCAAAGAAGAAAAACAGGTAAAGAAATGGCTGTTCCTGTTTGGCATCATGCAAGGTGCTGTGGAGACTTCCAAGAGCAAGGACATGAGCCAAGTCCATGCTGCACCACATACAGCAGTGGCAGGAGGGCATTCTAGATGCAAAGTTTCATCAGCTTAAAATTGTGTTACTTGGTGTTTGGCATTCAGGGATGCTAGGCATAAAGATTACATCCAATATCCTCAAATATCTTGAACACAAACCCTGGTACAGAAGAATCTCTGAGCAATGCAGCTCCCCAGCACTGGCTTAGGAGTTGTTCATGCCTCAAGAGAAATGGAGCTGGTCAGGCTATGCATAAACTTTCCAGAGGAAAGAGTAGTGGGGGTTCATGGCGTGGCTGGTAAGTTATGGCTCTAGAAATGCTAGATTATTTTCTTATTTGGGCTAAATGCCTCTGCTGGAAAAGGAGGAAAGCTGCTACTGAAGAATCATTCAGAAAGAAAAGGGGAGGAACAAACATTTGCCAGATGCACCCAAGGGAACACAAATGCCTTTCTTTGGTGATGTCCACTTCTCCGGCCAAAGCCATGCTGCACAGCTCTTTTTTTTCCTGGTCACCATGATCACACCAATATGCAAGAGTCTCAGCTTTCATTTTCTAAATAAAAGTGCACCTCTTCTCTTTGTGGTGATGAGAAAAAGCACTCGAATGCCTAGGTAGGTGTCAGGAGAGTGCACAGAGAACCCTGGCCTCTCTCAGCCCCCATTTCCATTGCCTGACTTGTGGATTTCCAACATCTGGGACTGAAGGAACAGCTTCCTCTGAAATGCAAGCAAAGAGGAGTCCTGAAATCAAACACTTGCACCCACATGCCTGTGACCTTGTGGTTTTACTACGGCTTTCATTCTCAGTCTCCAATCCTCCCTAGCGCTCGCTGTATTTTCTACAACATTTTGTCAGTTTGTTTTCACCCTGGAGACAGAGCTGAGAGCGGGGCTGCTTCGCACGGCTCAGCGGAGAGGGAAGCAACAAGGCTACGATTAAAGAATTACACTTGAGATGATGGAAGAGCCCCAGCCATGCTGCTCACCGAGACAAAGCCTACGTGATGAGCACCGCTTAACACCGGCCCTTAATAACACACGCCGATCGAGACGAAAATGATAATTCATTGCGATTGCAGGTGCCTCCGATCGCTCACCTCGGAAACCGCTTCGAGGCAGAAATCTCCGGGCCGGAGGCAGAGCCGCCCTGCCCGGGGGCACCAACCCCTCTCCGGGCGGCGCCGCCGCCGCGCTCGGGAGAAGGAGCCCCCAGCCCCCCGGGGGCCGGTTCGTTCCAACGCGCCCCCGCCCCACATGCACGACGATGCCCGATCCTTGGGGCGAGCCGCGCCACAGCCGCGACATGTCGCTCCCGTCGCGACTTGTCGCGATTGGCCGGCGGGGAGAGGGGGGCGAGCCCCATCGCCTGCCTAAAGGTGCCGCGGCTGGTTTGCCGAACGCTCCCCCGGAGCTCGGGAGGAGCATCCCGCACTCGCCTCCCCGCCGGCTGCCTCACGGCTCCGGGCCCCCCATCCCGCCTCCCCATCCTCCGCCGGCACCGAGGACCCCGGCGTGGAAATCAGCCGCGCCGTGGGGCCGGGTCGGGGCCGGTGGGTCGCGGTCCTACCTGGCGAGGGGCAGGAGCGGGCGGCGCCGGGGCGGCTCAGCGGCTGCGGGGCATCGCGGTGGGGCGGGCGGCGGAGCCCCGGTGCGCGGCTGCGGCGCGGCGGCGGGCGGGAGAAAGGAGGGAGGGAGGGATGGATGGATGGATGGATGGAGGGAGCGCGCGCGCACACACACACACACACACTCACACATACAGACACACGCGCACGCACACGGGCTCGCGCGCGCTCACGCGGCGCCCGGGGATGCGCTCAGCCCGTCCGCGCCGCAGGGAGCCTCCCCGCCCTCCGCATCCTCCGCGACGCGGGCAGCGAGAAAGCCGCCGTCCTCGCTGCGCGGTGGCGGCTTCAGCCCTCCTCCTCCTCCTCCTGCTGCTGCTGCTGCTGGAAATATTTATTCATTTCCTCCTCGGAGCAAGGGGCTTTGAAAGGCAGAGCTGGCTGCGGACCCACCCCCGGCAGCCCTGCCTGCCTTGCGTGGGGCAGCCCCCCGCCCTGCCCTGCCTGACCCGGGCCCTGCCCGCCGTGGCCCGCGGCGTCTCCCCAGCTGGCCGGGGCCAGCCTGACGCCGCTCGCACCCTGCAAGAAGGGACGGCGAGAGGGAAGGGGGGAGAAGGAAGGGGGGAGAAGGAAGGGGGGGGGGGTGTTGGGGGGAGGGGATGCTGGTGCAAGAAGTGCCTTGCTTTCACTCATCGTGCCCCACCGTGTTGCCCGTGGCTCCTATCGGGAGGCAGGAGGCCAGGAGCATCCCAAGGGGCCCTGGATTGAGTTTGCTCCCCTCTAACTTCACCGATGTTGTGGTGTTTTCAAAGAACAGCAGAGGCAATAGGGTGATGGGAAGAGATAACTTCCTAGATAATCTTCCGATTATGTCCAGCTCAGGCCCTGAACCTGCAGAGCCTTCTGTTCCCACGGGAGGGCTGGGTTGCTCCTCCAGGAGGGCAGCAGTCTGCCACAGAGCTTGCTGCACCTAAGCTGGCCCGAGTTCACCATGCCTGAATGACTCCTCCACCCTTTTCTGGCTCCAGCAAGGAGCAGATGAACCCATTGTCCCACCCTCCGGGCAAAGCTTTGTGGCTTTAGGGACTTATAATACGACTGAAGTTAATAACTCACTGGTAGCTGCAAGTACCCAGTAACCTTGAGTAGCCCTCTGTGCCCTGATCCTCAGGTGCAACAAGGTCTGTGGAGAAGTAGAGCTGTTATTCTAGCTCCTGCACCTTCTTACACCTTCTCCCGCTTATTCTTGTTGGCTGTGCCTATAATTTTTGTCACCACTGGCAAGACAGCGACCCAGAGTTTTACCTTTGTATTTCATTTCTGCTTTTCTTTCCTTACCTTTTCTTTTTTATTTTTTTAAAAAAATATATTTGGCATTGCCATATCCTTCAGCAGAGTCAGATTACAATTCTCTGTTCAAGATGAGGTGTAAGACATGGACAATGTCACAAAACTCCTTTGTAATGCACTTTATGATGAACTGACCAACCAACAAGCAAGCTACTTCTTATTGGTATTGCAGCTGCTATCAGTATTTAGTTTTGTTCTCACTTTAAAAGCATATTGCCTACACATAGGATATAAGACATTTTCAAATAAGAATTTGGTTTAGAAAATGAAATGTGTGTTTGTGTCCAGTAGCCAGCTGTGATTATCTGTCTCACCTTTTTTTTTGATTTAAAACTCTCCAGAGGAGGGGTAAAGTTGCATCTGGCCATGTATGATATTTCAGGGGGACTCAATTCTCCCAGCAGGGCCACTCATGTAAAATGTGCACAACTGAATGTGTACAGCAGTCATAGGGCCATGCTCTGGTCAGGACCTGAGCATTGAATATATATCAGTGGTGTCTGCTCTTGCTGTGGCTGCAGGAACCAAGTTGCTGCACAAGGTGGCATGGCAAAGGGATACTGGGAGCAGAAAAAATTGGTATGGTTGCAGCAAACACAATCCTTGCTGTTGCTTTTCACCCTGCACACTGAAATCTAATCATGGCAACAATAAGCAGTGGAACTCAGAATTTAATTAGCTGTCAGCTATGAAGTTCTCCTTAAATCGTTTCCCTCAGTTATGTCGCTGACCTACTTACCGGCTCTTTCACTGAATATGGTACACAACTCATCTGGAGCACCAGAATGTTAACTACGCTAACAGAGATCCATTGGTGATCTGCTCTCGGAGGATATAGGCACATACCCAGTTCCTCCCAGCCCACACTGCACTGCAGCTTGCAGTGCATGTTCCTGTCTCCCAGTGCCTCCTGTGGAGACCCTTAAAACGGTTGCTTCAGCTGAGGCATTTTTGTGACATTTGAGGGGAGCCGAAAGAAGCCAAGAGTTTAACAGTGTTTGTGATGATGCTCATTAGTCATGCAAATGAACCTTTTGTATGCCACCGAAATTGCATTATCCCACCTGTATCTGAGAGCTGCTTTAATCTGCTTGAAAAGTGACTGGTTAGGAGAGATGAGACTGGGAAGCTGAGAGATGCTCGGCAATCCCTCATCGTACATCACTGTCCAGGCATATTCAAAGCTTCATCTTTCACAGTCTTGGAGAGAAAGCTGGAGTTGGACCATGAAAGAAAGAGAGGAAGTCAGGGAGTAGGGGAGGCAACTGGCCCAAATGAGGAGAGGAAATACTGCATTATAGACCTGCTTCACCCTGAAGTGGCTATGGTTCATACTGCTTTTTCTCAACCAAGCTGACTGAGGTGGTAGCTGTAACAGCATAGAGCTCTGCAAGGGCTGTGAAATCTGCTGGACAAGATGAGCAAATGCTCCTGTGTTCTGCCTGCTGCTCCAGGCAAATGCAACAAGACTGCTCATGTCCTGACACAGCAAGTTTGTCACAGAGTGGGCACATCCATGCTTCATCACAATTGCATCCTAGGCTGTGCTGGGAGAGGCAGCGTTTTGCTCCCGCTGCCTTTCCTTCCTCATCTCTCTTTGCAGTCGTGCAAATATCTACCATTGCAAACATACTTACAACCACTAATTAGTACTTTCAAAACCATGAAGATTCTCATGCCGATGCTAATGAATGGTTCGTTCGTTCGTTCATTCATTCATTCATTCATTCATATACACCCACAGTTCTCTCTGACAGCAGCTTGCATCTCTCTGCAGTTGCTGGAGGAGGTTTCCAGCTATTGTCCACATGTGCAGAGTAGAAAGACAATTCCTCCCTGCAAAGAATGGATTTAGTAGTCTGTGGAGTTTTGAGCACAGGATAGAATGGTGCAGGCCAGTTCTCTGCTCAATGATTTGTGAAAAATGACATCTGAGCTCCTGTACGTTTTAGAAGAGGTGGACATAAACCCTCAGATATTTCTTGCTTAAAAATATTTTGTGTTATATTCCCTGTAAAAAACTGAAATGGTCAGGGCAAGGACAGACTTTGGGTCAGACAATTCATTCTTACCTCAAAGCAGCTGTCCTACCACCTTTTTTTGTCCTTGTCTAGAACATCTCTTTATTGGGATGCTTTAGAATCATAGAATCATAGAATCACCAGGTTGGAAGAGACCCACCAGATCATCGAGTCCAACCA
>WAAB01009381.1:285440-295756 GCA_013389865.1 Piaya cayana
ACACTTCCACCCAGCTTAGTGTCATCTTGCAAACTTTGCTTTCATCTCTGCTTTAGCTTTTGAGGTTTCAGATAATCATAGAATCATAGAATAACCAGGTTGGAATTGACCCACCGTATCATCGAGTCCAACCATTCCTATCAAACACTAAACCATGCCCCTTAGCACCTTGTCCACCCGTACCTTAAACACCTCCAGTGAAGGTGACTCAACCACCTCCCTGGGCAGACTGTTCCAGTGCCCAATGACCCTTTCTGTGAAAATTTTTTTCCCTAATGTTCAGCCTAAATCTACCCTGGTGGAGCTTGAGGCCATTTCCTCTTGTCCTGTCCCCTGTCCCTTGGGAGAAGAGGCCAACTCCCTCCTCTCCACAACCTCCTTTCAGGTATTTGTAGAGAGCAATGGGGATAACCACTGAGTCCTCATTGGTTATTTATCTCTGGTTGTGGTGTTCTTGAGTCCCTCAGGAGATGCCAGAGGGATCCTGCAGGAGCAGATGAGATGTCACCTCTGGCTTGCCATCCATCTGCCTTTGCTCTTCGCTGCAGCAGACTTGAGCACGTGCCCACTGAACCTTTTCTGGCTCTCTTCTGCATGTTCTTAGCAGAGACCTGGAGATCCCTAAAAGTGGCATTTCCAAAAAAGATGATCAGAAACACAGTTTCCAGCAATTTGAGCATTCACTTTCACTGTCAGCTTCAAATTTTCCTTCACTGGTAGGAGAGTAATTCAGGCATTTAGAAATGTGCCAGATAGAGTGGGACACATCTGTTTGCAGGGAGGGCAATTTTATGTGCTGAACATCATGCACTCTATTTGACCTCCTCATGCAGTGTCTCCACAGCTATTTCTGAGTAGCTGGTACAGCCCGAATCCTTATGATCCCAGGAGGGTCTGAGCGCATGACAGTCATCCATCAGCCAACTAGATGTCTTGGATATGGAAGATGTCTTCTACCTCTGGCAAACTGAGAGTAAAGATCCTAGGGAGAAGGCAGTGCTCAATGTTTTGTCATGCTTGTGAAAAACTTGCAGTCTGTGGTTTGCTTTCAATGCAATGCTTTGGGAGCCTGCAGAGATAACTGGAGAAACTATGCTTGTGCAGCTTTTGAGCTTTCCCTCAATTACTTGCCCTATGTTGTGTTTTATGCAGGTTTAAACAACAAATCCAGAACACTGATTGATAAGCATAGCTTTTAACAGATTGAAAGAGAGTTTTCCAGGAAGTTTTCAGTTTGACTGGACAAATTTTGCAGAGTACTACAAATAAATGAGTATTTGCACTGGAAACTTGCTGCCGTATAGGGGTTGAAAGCAGAACTGGTTATAGGGACTGGATATGAACTTACGGAGCTTGGATATGGGAAGAGCTGCATATATTTTTTGAACGCCTAGTCTACAAAACATGCCACACACTCTTCAAATTCTGCTTCAGAATCTCACTTATGTTTTTGAAAAACATGCTTTCTGTTCATCAGGGATATACAGGAAATATTCAATATATATGCAGAATGACTTTAGTGACTGGGCTTTTGACATAAGAGATGTGCAGGGTGCAAACTGTCTCCTTACTCTTCTCAAAGGACTGGAAACTCAAAAGCCTTCTGGTAGCTCCCATTGGTGTCAACAGCAGTGTGTGCTAATACTAGCATCTCATTACTGTCCCTGTTTCACAGGGAAAGAAGAGTTCCTAGCCTGAGTCCCTGGAAAATGAAGAGCTACATGTCCCCCCCACTGAACTGCGTGTCCCTTACAATATTTTCCCCCAAAAAATAACCGAACCAAACCAAAACCCAAAAAAGCAGCTTTGTTTCGCTGTTACAAAACTGGAGAATACAGGAACTAAAAATGCAGATGCAAGGCCAACTGCAACCAAGCAGGCACTCTCCATTTGCAGCTCCAGCTTGGCTGCCCTAGCCTGGCAAAAATTTGACTCAGAAAAAAAAAAAAAAAAAAAAATCTCCCCGAATCCAGAATTAAAAAGGAACAAATGTGTTCTCTGGATTTGCCTTCTGCTTTTGAAACAGTGTATGATGTTTTCCAGTTAACTTGGTAACCAGAAATGAGTTTAAAACATAAGAGAGATGAAATGGTGGTGTGTAACCACAGGACTACAGAGCTGCAACTTTAATAAAAAACGGAAGTGTGAATACCATGAAAATGTGGCAAGATCTGGGAACTGTATCCTGCAAACTGAGGACTACAATGCTTCTTCAGCAGCTCTGATGTCACGTGAGGGCATATCCTGCATTTGATTTGTATGCAAGATTTGTATTTTCCTCAGTGGGCAATGCAGGGTAAATTGGATGTTCTGCATGACACTGGATACAGTCCCTAGCTGTGAAGATAATTTGCCCTCTTTGTACCGCCTGTTTTCCTGCCTTGAACAAGGCAGGATATTCCAGGGAAAACAAACTTTTTTATTAAAAGTGAAAAGTGTCTGACCTCAGTGGCGTAAAGCCCCTTATTTAAATATTTTATTTATATATTCCAGGTCAAGAAAGCTGCTGGAATACCTTGCAAAAACCAAACCCATTAGGCAAGAGGATGTGAAATGACTTCTCCTAAAGAGAAAGTTGTCTTCACTGAACTGTGCTGTCCTTTCAAGGTGGTCAGAAATCTTTGCCTCCTTGCTGCTTTGAGTTTACAATCATGCAATCATACAACAACCAGGTTGGAAGAGACCCACCAGATCATTGAGTCCAACCGTTCCTATCAAAACCGTTCCTATCACTTTACTAACCTCTGCCTCAGTTCGGACTTGTTTCACCTTCAAGTGGCTTTGCCCGAATAGGTGTCCTTCCAGCACTTATCAGCTCTGCCAAGAGATTAGCCCCTGAGTCCCAGGGATAGAGCAAAGCCGAGGAACATGCTGTCCACAGCTATCAGTGTGCAGCTTTCAAGTTTTGGCCACAAGGACCCATAGGACCGGGAATTTCTGTGCTCTTCAGTCTTCCCCAAGGCATTTTGGAGAAGATATGTCCCCTCACTCCTGGCTGACACGTTCCCTGGAAAAGCTGAGGTGGCAGCACGGTTCTTATCCCAGTATACTTCTTTTCCCACAGTTTAGATGCAAGTCCAGTGGACAGGGGTCCTGACTGGTGCATGCACAGAACTTGGTATTTTGGTAGTTTGCTTTATTTGCACTTCTGAAGATGAATAGACCAAAAATATGTCTTCTCTGTGCTGCATGCTGAAGCAGCTTTGAGGCAGTAACCAATGTCGTATGTCCTAAACATAGTAATTGAAGCCCTATGCATAAAGAGAACTTAACTAAAAAGCAGAGAAACACAAGAAAACAAGATTTAACTTCTGACTTACTTAATGGTTATGGGTTTCTTTTCTTTGTAGGGGGAGGGTTGAGAAATGAAACTACACTGCTCATGAGACTGGATTCTCCTTTTAAATTTTGCATACTGTCGTGTGCCAATCTGTCCTCCACTGTGGAATTTCAAACACGGACTGTTCAAAAGCTGCTCTGAGTTGAATAGATTTATCATGGCTTTCTAGATTGTGATGATGCTTTAAAATGACAGAAGATGCTCCTTTGCCACCTGCCTTGTGCTTAGAAATCCCCAAGTCCCTTATAAAAGTCTTCCAATTTTTTGGGAAACTGTCCCCAGCCTATGGTAAAACTTTTGGACTCTGAGGCTGTGTTTGTATGAGCAGGAGAGACATGGATATGTCTCTGTGTGTGTGTGTATGAGGGTGCATGTGTGCAGATGTTTCCTAATGCAGATTGTGCAAGTTCTTACTTCTTCCCTGTGTTTCTGCTTATGCACATAAATCCATCACCTTCTGCAAGTGCACCAATCTCTTTAGCAGGTGAGACAATTTCCTGAATGTAGCTGTCAGCCCGGGAAAGCGGGCTGCTTTGGTGTTCGTGTGTGCAGGCTGGAGATCAGGGAGAATGCAGAGCAAGGCCATGGGGATTCAATCACTCTTTGGCTCAGCAGCGTCTCCTGCTCTAGCAATGCAGGCAGTGCAGCACCAGATGTGGGAAGAATGGCAGGAACAGGAAGGCACGGCTGTGTGGTGAGAGAGCAGAGACAGTAGAACCAGATCACAGGGTTTAGCCATCTGTATGTTTAATAGGCTGACAGCAGGGCTGATGGGAATATAGGCCTTCTTCCTTCATTCTGTTCCTTTCCATGTGCACCTTAGTCACCAGGAAAGTTTCTGCTCCCTGCACCTCAAGACACCAGTGTAGTATTTTGGTATTTGTGCCAGGGCTGTTATTTGGCATTTTATTTGCCATCAACATCCTCTAGAGTTAATAGCTGTAGTTACATGACCAGTGGCATCAGGGCAAGCAACAGCTGCAGAGCCACCAATGGGAAGAAATAAGAGAAGTAAAAGAAGAAGTGATTCAAGAGGAAACATCTGCAGGAATGCAGACTGTCAGGTCAAGAGAAGACATTTATCCTTGCAAATCTGAAATAGTAGATGTTTCCCACTCCTACTGTCGATGAGATAAGAAGTCAGGAGGTTAAACTACAGGCAGGGAGATTGAAGTCGGGCACAAGAAAAAGATTCCTATAGCCATGAGAGTAATGGTTCAGGCAGCTGGATTGTCTGCAGAGAGTGTATGTCATGGAAAGGTTTTAAGATGAGGATGGGCAACCCTCTTTTGAATTCAGATCAGGTGTAGGTGACTTAGCTTTCAACATTGTTTCATCAGGGAGATAAATCTGAGAGATGAACAATCAGGAGACCTTCAGCACATCATAAAAAGAAAACCACTCTTGTGATTAGTAGGGTGAAGGAAGAGAATAACTGCCTTTAAGGCTTGTAGGAAAACAGTCAAGAGCGGTGGAAATTAGGCCACAGACTAGAGCAGATCTAGGCAGCAATTCTATAAAAGGTCACGCAACCTGGGAGCAGGCCTTGGTTTTAGGCTGGCAGCCAATTTCCAGGGTGGATGAACCATTTAGCCAGGGGAACACTGGGGAACAGTGCTTGTTGCTGCTCCAAAGCCCATGGTATAACCCACCTGGGTTTTGTCCTGTTGAGTTTTGTTCCAGGCTCATAGCCATTTAACTCACTTAGCAACCTCTTCCGTTAATTTTTCATGCTCAACCACAGAAACCTTCAAGTTCACCCAAATACTCTCAGGAGCTGGTGGGGTAGGAAAGCTTGTGTTGGAAACATTCATTCTGCCATGGTGGTTCCTTTTACTGGTCCTGCTAGGAGCCTGTCCCACTGTCAACTACAAACCAAGGTATGCAGACAAATGGCCTACCCTGGGCAAACTGCAACACTACAGAGACAACAGCACAAAGGCACCTGCAGTTATTCCTCATAGCAAAGACAAAATAATATTCATTCAGATAGTTAACACTGACCTATGGCTAAATAAGATACAACATGAAGTAGGTGTATAAGGAGCTATCAGAACCTGAAAATCATAAGAAAAGGAGTAAGGTAAATGCAGCTGACCATCCCTGACCTGTAGTTACACCAACTAGATAGCAGCATGAAAGGAGGTACAAGAAAAGACATTGCATACAACACAAGCACGATACTAGCTTAATTGTTGGCTGAGGTTGAAATTACCAAGGCAACCGTATCATGAGTACTAAAGTGTATAAAGTCAGGAAACCCAAGGCCAGCAGGGTAAAAGTAAATACAGGTGTGTGACTTGTCTGAGAGGAGAGAGTCTTGTCAAAGAAGCGCAACCTGTGAAGAATAAAAGGAATGTATGGAATGTAAGGTGAATTAAGGGACATACTCTGGACTGATTGTGGGCTGTTGGTCAGCCCTGTGCTTAATCATGCCAGTTTGAGGCAGGACAATAAACCTACTGTTTCCACCTTTCTTATGTCCAGGTAGGACTTGGTGTACTTTGGGATTAATGAGAGCTGCAGCTGGTAAGGAGAACTCTTCAGAGTGTTACCTAACCCCATTTCCCTTCCTGGACAACCTGATTCTGTCTTTCAGGTCCCCTTTCTCTTCAAAGAGCCTGACTCAATGCAGTGCCTTCCTGCAGATGATTTTGGGGGGAAAGAACTACCTGAAGTGAAATCTCTGCACAAGTCACAGCCACAAAAGAAAGGGCATATAAAATCCACTCTAAAGACAAGAAATGAAGTTACAACTCAGGATGAAGGCAGCTTGATATGCTTACAAATTTATCTGATTTTGTAGCATCCTGCTAGGTGTGTGCATCAAAGCATGATGAAATATAGTATGCCTGGTTATTTTAAGATAAGAACATTTAAATTAAGGGTCAAGGGCCAAAAGTTTTCTAGTACATTATCATGGAAGTACAACTTCAGGCATTTTAACACATGAAGGCACACATGCATCAATGCACACACCTAGACAGGCTTGTGCCAGAGTCTAAAAATGCAAGGACTGTCACTGAATTATGGATCCTTAGGTGAGGATTTAGTGATTTATATTGGAGATTGTCTAGGGTCTAGAAAGGGACCAAATAATTTTTCTAAAATACGCATGATTTTTCCTGAATCTTAATCAATGACTGATAGCCAAACAGACAAATCATTGCCCACTAAGTGGATTTTCACTAGCAGGCAGTACAATGTTTTCTTATCTCTAATAAGAAAGCACACATTGTTCTCTTCCACAAGATCATATAGATCCTCGTAAACAGTCACAGCAGAGACCCTTCAACCTCTTTCCTCTAGGTTATGTTAGAGACATGTCACACTCAGGGGAAGAATGAGGTTACCAGCAAGGCTGTAAAATGCCGTAAGTATTGATTACTCTTTTTCTCAGAAATTCACTTCAGATCAAATCAACTGAATCCAAAAGACAAATCTCTCAGTTATTGAGAAAGATGCTTCTTGGAGCATCTATTTGCCATAACCAGTAGCAAAAATATATTTCAAAACAAGATAAACTTTTCAATGGATTTGTTTTCCAAGCTTTGCTTTGGACTGGGCCCAGTACAAAACATGGCAGGAGCACAAGTGCAGGGCACCTCACAAGAATCCACTGTGGTGCTGGAGCATATTGTGTTAAATCTTTGAGTAATGTAGCCAGAGAGTAGAATGAGAACACCTTGCACAGCTGCATCTCTCTCTTTTTGCATTATTTTGCCCATGAATTAATACTACCAAGGAGGTCTGGAAAATGTGCTGCAAGGTTTTCACGAAGATTTGGCTCATCAGCAACTTGGAAAAAACACACAAGGGTGATAAATGCTATAAGTTAGACCTGTATTAGCTCCTCCATCAGGATATGGCTTCTGTCCTGCCCCATAACATTGCTATATCATGTGGCTTACATCTGAAATGTGTCACAGCAAACAGCAGAAAAGCAATAAACATCACAGTTCTGGTCAGTCCTGAACTGGGAATTTATCCTGGACAGGAGGTGCTTTCAGAACATTACTTCAAATAGCTATGCTCTGAAAAGCAGGCTAAATCCGGGAGGTCATCTTGAAATAATAATTGGCAAGCCAAAGTGACTTAATATTGAACATGGTTTAAAGGACCATATGGGACAAGTTACAGTAGAATAAAACAAACGTTAGTCTCTCACATCCAGTGTTATTGTTAGCAACTTATTTGACTGTGTGTATCTTTCAGCAGTGGCAATGATTCACTAACAACGGGATAATACCACGGATCACTAACGTGTTGTGGTCTGTGGCCACAGGAAAGGCTTATTTTCACTGTGTACATGTTGGCAGTCTCAGCATGCTAGCAGCAAATCCAAATGTTTATTGCTGCATCTAGGGCAGAAGCACAAGATCTCTGCTTGGAGCCTTTCTGTAAACCAAAAAGATAACACGGGGTTTTTCTAATATTATGCTTGCCAAACTACTGCAAAAACGGAGAGAGTAGATGTCACTTTGGTTGTTCCAGTGTGCAGATATGGCAATTGCTGATGCTAGTAATCAGCATGAAAAGGGGCTGTTTCAAAGAGATGCATTCACTATTCCCACAGAGATATGATGTGTCCATCAAGTCCTAGGCTCCTATAGAAAGCCTGAGCTGCCTTAGGTAGGCAAGCATGTCCCCTCCTCTGTTTCAGGACTTTCAAGGCTCCTGCAGGAAATTGACGTGCTGAAGCCCTGCCCAAGCCCTGCCCATATCACTGTGGGCCAAGCCCACCCATCACCTCCACTAACCTCATGGTCTGTCCTTTGCTTCCTAGTGCTTGTTGAACATTACTGATAAAACTCAACATCTCAATGAGATCTCCCTGTAGCCTGGAAGACCCAGCTGCCTGAGGAGCATTTTCTAGTAGATTGCACCAAAAGATCCCAAAAAATCTTTCTCCCCCTTCCCCTCTCTCCTCTCCTCTCTTCCTCTCCTCTCCTCTCCTCCCCTCCCCTCCCCTCCCCTCCCCTCGCCTCCTGAAATCTGCATTTTATGTTAGCAACGTCAAGAGTTCAGCATTCCAAGGATTTGGGAAAGATCTTAAGAACAAACAACCCCAAATCAGGAGGAAGTTCAGCATTAAATATAAAAGAATATGTTGAAGTACGGAAATCATAAAATAACTTCAGCTTTGCCCTGCAGTGACCCCATGCAATAAGGATATATTTATGCTTAGATCACAGTGACGATCACAGCTCTAGATAAGAATAAACTGTATCTTGAAGACCTCCAGATTTATTGTACTGCTGCTATGTTTTCCCCCATGCATTGCCAGAATAATATTGGCTTTTTAAAAGTATCAACTCCAAAATGAATGGTAACTCAAAAATTTCCTGCTTTGCCTGTACATTGGCAGAAAACACCACCACTGCTTAAAGTGCTCATATTTTTGCCTCTTCCCATAGCAGCACAGATCAGCAGATGGTGGGTCTGAAGAGTGAGGCTTATGGCTGGAATCCATCTGAAGCACACTGGAACAGCAAGAGACCTCTGCAGATATGTCCCAAGCCAGCCTGCTTATGATACATACATCTTGCTTATGATAGCTTAGGGAAAACATCCTGGATTCCTCTAAAACTGAGCTTTTTTAGCTCAGGAGAATGCAGCTCTGAATTCAGATTATTTTTACTGCATTTGTAAAGAGGCTTTCATTTGATGAATGACTTGTCTGCAAACCCCAGTACTGGGATTCCTCTCATATGACCTTAATTCAGCAATATCATGGTTCGGTTTGCTAGTGAGATGCCAAGTACCTGAAAATTTAGTATAATTCAGGGCTACTTTGTAAAAGCTAGGCTTCAGCTTGACATTGAAGGCAACTTGTATAATGCGATGGAAATTTAGAAGTAGTTTATGTCTGTAAATGACAAAAAAAGACAGCTGAGGCTGTTAAGGGTCATTTACTCTCCATGCTGTGCAGTCAGTTACTACACGCAAAATTTTTACAAAGAAGAGAAAGTCTGTGAGTCTGGATGGCCCAGAGTTTAACACAGCAAAACAAAAAAGGCAGCATAGTTTCCCTAAAACACAGGTTATTTTCACTTCTCATCTTAAGTTCTGCTTATTCAAAAGAATTATACGCATGTCCGCATAGAAGATACTGGATATATTTGTGCTGCTATGCATGAGATTGCAAACAGCACCATGGTACATGTTGCCGTATTTACATGGGATGTTTGCAGCCTGCAAACACAAATTTTTCCTAAAATGCCATTCCTTCTAGAAAACTGCCTGTCTTTGTGAGTCCTGTGGTGAAATTCTCCCCAGGTAGATTATTGTTCCATACCCTGAAGGAGGAAAGACAAGAAGATGCTTTGAGAGCAAGAAAACCAGAGAAGACAGCTGCCCATTTTCAGATTATTTTTTTTTTAACATCATATTCTTCCGTCCTCAATTCCTTGGACAAACCAGATTTGAATTGGCAGGTGGATCTGCAGTTTTCTAGGCTGAGAACAGGCAGAGCAATCACATAAATCTGTTCTCTCTAGAATACAGACAATAAAATGTATTATAGAGAAGTGGATCAGTTTGTCAATGTGTCCTCAGAATCTGCTCCGGTCTTCTGAATTACTAGAGAAAAAGCAGAGATGGTGTCCAAACTCCGTCCTTCAGGAATCATCCCAAAAATATTGAAGTTGTCTGAAGGAGGAGAATATACAGTGAGCTTATTTCAAGACAGAGCCAGTCTGCAAAATCCTCACCAAGCAACTTCATGGTGTAGTTCTCCTCTGAGTGATTTTGAGGATGCTCTATTATTGAGTGCATATAAACTTCAAACATGGTTTTTACTTGTCACAATAAAGTCTAAATTTAGGGACCAGCTGTAGACACCTGGTGAAAAGGCTTCTTCAGAGGTGATGTCCGAAAATGAAGTGTGTTGGGTTTTTTGAAAGCCACTAAGTTTTAGAAAGACAAACCACCACTGTGCCTAGAAGTCCTGTGTGCCTTTGGCTCATTGCACAAG